>CM038215.1:236388787-236448776 GCA_021442155.1 Cymbidium sinense | reverse complement strand
CTTGATTTGATAATTTTCATAGTGAAGTGATTTTGACACTGCTAATACTTTTTTCTATCAAATTGATTTAAAAAATAAATAAATTTATTTGATCACGATTGACAAACTTCGTACATTTCTCCTCAATCACATAATACATAAATAAATAATTCACTTATTTCTCTTCAACAAATAAGTGAGTGACAAATGAAAATTTAATTTTAATTAATTTATTTATTATAACAATCAAGATATTACTAGGTTAACATAATGTTATTATTATTATTATTATATCATTGTATATAGAAAAGCTCATGTTTGAGATTTTTGTTATTTTCATTTATTTTAAACAATTAAAATGATAATAAAATGTGTTTGTTTAATTATTTTTATTTTTTGCTTTAAAAACTCGATGTTTTATTTTAGAAAAATACAAAAAAAAAAAAAAAAAGCTTTGAGTGATTATTAATATTTTCAAAAGAAAAAAATTGTTAAGATGATTTTTTAAAACCCTTGAATTTACATTGAGATGAGTTTAATATAAGAACAAATTGACTATCTAATTATTATACTCATCCTTAAAATAAATTTAAGAATTTTAAGACATATTATAAGCAAATTTTGTTCTTGCATGAGGTGAGTCTATATTGACGCCTCTCCTAAAGAATATTTTATTTTTTAAAAGAATAAAAAATTATAATAATCATAAGAGACATTTATATACATAATACATAATTCTTATATATTTATATATCTAACTTCTAAATTTTCATATTTATATAAATATCATCAAAAAATTTAATATTATATTTAAAATGGTATCATCATTATTTTTTTAAAATGAAATACATTTTATGAGACATCAAAAAATATTATATTTATAAATATCAAATTTTAGATATTAGATATATAAATGCATAAAAATATTATGATATGTATATAAATTTTTCTAAATCTTAAATATAGTCTTACTATGTTAAATTAATTTATAAAAAAATAAATTATATTTTCAAAAGAAATAAAAAAAAATCCAAAAATCCCTACGTGTTACACGAAGTCCAGCGGTTCCAATAGCCATGGCTTATTCCAACAAGCAAGATTTGGTCATAAACTGTGATGGAGCGAACAATCCTATCTTTAGGGCAAAACGGCCAACTGCTAAGGGTAACAGGCCATTCACAATAAAAGAAACACAAAACCGTCCCCCCTCTCTCTCTCTCTCTCTCTCTCTATCTCTCTCTGTGGGTGTGTCTGTTTTACGAGAAAATATTCGAGTCCACGAGGTTTACGCGGACTAATCTAATGACGAAGCGAAGATATATTGAATAAACGGCGCCAAAATGACCAAATAAAATATTTTCAGCCGACCCAACCAAACGCTACGAGTAGTATATGGGAGAAATTTAAAAGAAAAATATCTTCATTTGGTATATTATTTTTTATTTGAGGAGAGCATTCTGAAGAAAGATATGAAGAAGGAGAATGAATGAAATGGCGCTGAGAAATAAATGATGATGTAAATAAAAAATGGATCGGTAATCTTTTAAGGAGTTGTATATGTAAAATGACGTGATAGTTTGTAATTTATTTATTTAAGTTAGATTTCTACTTGTTTTTCCAGACTTGCATGTGCGTGAACCGCCTTTACTCTCAATCGACCAGTTTCATTTATTTTTCATGATTTTTTGGTGTTGGAGAAAACATATTCGTAATCCTTGGAGGAAATTGGTGGTCGTTTGATTAATTTTTAGTACTTATTTACATATGTACTCTCATGTCTTTTCAGTATGAGATTTTTCATTTGTTTCACTTTTGTAGCTGGTTGTTGGATCATGGTAACTAAATCCCAATCAAGCAATGAGGTGGTCGTTTCGAATTTTAGAGATTGTATTTGTTCTCTGTACTCTTGCATTCTTGTACCTCAGACTGTAATTACCTCTGCATCTCAGTGCTTCTATACCGCTTCTCTAAAGCTATACCTTCTATACCTCTATACCTTCTCGTAATTATACCTCGTATACATAATTCTCTATACCTTCACTCTATACCCTCTATACATTTGCATCTGTAATGAATCTATACTTTCTCTTGCACTTCATACTCTCCGTACTCTCACCTCTGTATCCCCTCCTTGCCTCTGCCCAGGATGATTTTGTCCGGTTTAGTTTCATTTTTCGTAGTTGTTCATATCATGGTAATTAAAATTTAATAGTTGCAATTTGGTAATTGAACAATTTTTTGGGTATTTTTTGTGTTGCATCTCTGGACTAACTTCTATGTTTCTCGATTCTCTGTTTCATCTGCATTTCTATTATCTGAACTGCGGACTCTATGTTTTCGCAGATGAATGTGTGAATGAGCAATGCGATGATGGAGTTGTTTTATCTAATGACCCAAATTTGGGAATCTGCCAGTACGGTTGTATAACGAAAACCAAGCTTATACACGTCTTGTGATTATGCACATCAAACCGGTTTGTTAGAAAAGACAATACAAGTTATTGGCCAAACTAAGAAATTGAAATCGAAAGATTTTACGTAGTGCAGCGGAAAACTGTTAATCCAAACCATATAACAAAATTAAAATTCGATACGACGGTTGTCCGGCGATGATTCGACTGTGGATTTGGAGAATTGGTCGGTTAAAAATATATAGAGCCATAATCATTCATTGGAAAAGGCGGTGATCGCATCTTCTTAGATCGCACGATCGTCATGAGAAGGCATCGCTTTGAAGAGGCGATGAGGCCTACATTAGTAACCGACGCGCCTATCTAACGAGGAAGTTGGTGGGGTAGAGAATATTGGATTCACAAAGAGATGCTTTCAATTTCATCCAAAGAAGCGAAGGTCACGGGCAAGTGGTGATAGCAACATTAATACTGTTCAAGGAAAGAAAGCAACGACGAGATGTTCAAGAATGCATGTGGAAATACCGTAACCAATCGAATACCTCAATTTGAAATTCGCTAAAGCCTAAGCTGTGATCGAACGGAGGTGGGTCGACCAACGGAGCTCGAAATTCTCTTAAAGCCATGTATGAGTATTATGAAAGAATAACGACGCAGATATTTTGATCCAGCGGTTTAGATGAGGTAAATCGTGGTCGTCCCGGCTAAACCGGGAAAATAGTATTCCTTTCTCTGGCGTCATTTTGGCCGTTTATTCAATATATCGCAGCTGCCGTCATCCGATTGGAGTCCGCACGTGAACCTACGTGCGGACTCCGGACGTAATATTTTCCCCTTGCATTTAGGCATCAAACATTCGTTCTGGTGGGGATCGATGACGAATCTAACACTCTGGATGCTTCCCTTATAAAGCATCGAATTGAGAAACACTGCACAAGTTTGCAAATCTCGATGGATCAACGACTCTTTCGCTCTCTCTCTCCCTCTCTCTCTCTCTTATTCGTGTGAATTCGATGAGAAAATATTAGGCGTGGAGTCTCGACGTAGCTTCACGTCCCGACTTAAATAGTAACGTAACATCTGTCCATTATAAAAAAAAATGTTTTTTCACTTAACAGCGCTGTCACTTAACGAAGAGCAACGCTTTATTACCCTGTGACCGACCCGTTCAAACAGCGGGAGAAACGACGTTCGAATATGTAGGAGAAATTTAAAAGAAATATGTATATAGATTTAATGCATAATATATATATTTTTTCAGACAAATCGAGCTCATAGAGAGAAATAGAAAATCTCATTTCGTTTTTAGGAAGCGTGAAGATGGAGAGCAATTTGGAAGTTATGATCTTGATGATTTTGACCAATTTAACATATGATGTTAAATAAAAATACATCGGTAAATTTTCTGAACCATTTTATGTGTATAATTTTTTTAGGGTTTATTAGTGATATTCTTTGAAAATATTTTATTTAATATATATTTCGTACAATGTTAGGAGTTCTTTGCAAGATGACTTTGTTTATTTTAGGAAGCTTTTACATATACTCATTCTCTTGAGATATCCATTTTATTTTTTGTTGTCGATTTTGACTTTGAATATTATATGATTAGAGTATGACATTACAAGTTATTTGAAGGCTATTTGGTTGATTTTTATGGCAAATTTATATGTGTATTCTCTATACTCTCATGAGAGTACAGATTATTTTCTCAATTTCTGTCAGATTTTTTGGCATGTTTGGAGAGAATATGTTTATTATATTCCATTAGAAAGATTGGTTTTAGGAGAAATTTACATTTGTACTCTTTGTACTCTCATGAGAGTACATATTATTTTTCCAATTTCTATCAGATTTTTTGGCCTATTTGGAGAGAATATATTTATTACATTAGAAAGCAATTTGGTAATTGGTTGGTTTTAGGGATATTTTGCATATATACTCTATACTCTCATGAGAGTATAAATTATTTTTTCAATTTCTATCAGATTTTTTGGAGAATATGTTTATTATATTCCATTAGATTTTAAGTACTCATGATTAGTGTTGACCCTCATTATTATTCTATTTATTATAAGAGAATACATAATAAAATTGCTTGACGATAACTCTCGACGTTGAACAAATCAATTTCGAGGATATTTTAAGCACTGTCAGAATCGCTTCACTATGAAAATTATCAAACCAAACGTTCAACAATATTGAGATTGAGATGAGAAACAATGATCCATAGAAGAATAAAAAATAATTATTTCAACACCACCTAATAATTTCATCAAAAAAAAATCAAATTTAAAATTAGTTTAACTAAGTTATATAAAATCAAGAATTATTATTATTATTATTATTATTACTAAAAAACTCTCTTAAATGTAAAATTAAAAATAGTTAAAAAATAATAATAATATATCTAAACTAATATATATATTAGCCATACATTAGTTACATATGTAATAAAATATGAAGAACAGTTATAAATAAATAAATAAATTCTGAAATTATACATATATAGCAGTAATAAATTCATGTATTAATTGATATTAAATTAACTATATAACACACACACACACACACACACACATATATATATATATATATATAATATATATATATATATATATATATATATATATATATATATATATATATATATATATATATATATATATATATATATATATTAGACATACATTAATTACATATCTAATAAAATATGGAGAAAATTTATATATAAATTAATTAATTCTAAAACTATACATATAGCAATAATGAATTCATTTATTAATTTATATTAAATTAACTATGCAACATATATATAACCCAAGTGTTGCGGAGGGTGGGCAAATGCCCACTGAAAATATTAAATTTATGTAATAGGATGAATACTTTTATAATTTGCACATTTACTCAGTCTAAAAATATTAATTTTATTCAATTAGATGGAGAAGTTTATAATTTTGCCCATCCTCAAAATAATTCTGACTTAAGAATAATTTTGAGATGAATATTAGCCAATAGTATTATATATACATCTTAAAATGAATTTAATTTTAACTTATTATTTTCTCATGTAATTAATATTTTTGACTCATGTAATCTAGTTATAAACTATATTTTATAAATTTATAATAATGTTAAATCATAAATTTTTTTTAAAATTTTTTTGCATTGTTAGTTATATTCTTCTTATAAATTATATTTATATTTATATATTAATATTACAAATTTTTTAAAAACATTTAACATGCACATATTAATTAATATTAATGTTAATTAAATTCATAAATTGCTTAAATTAATCTACGTCATATAAATTTTTTAAAAAATTTATTTTGTTAGTATTTCAAAATGGATAAAGAGAATTTTGATATTTTATTAACTTTGTAGTCATCAAATAATTTAATCTATAAATCTTGGGTAAAATTAATTTATATATTTAATCTTAAGAAGGTGATTAAACTATAAATTATAGGCTATAATTTTTCCATTTTTATCTATTTATAATTTTCTCTCATAAATTTGATGATTTTATCTTACTAATTATTTGTATTTTTTTAAAATTAAAAATATTATATAATTTTATTTATTTAACTATACTTATTATGATTATTAATTATTATATTATTTTATTATTTAAAATATTGCCCATCCTACAAAAAAATAAGTTGGTTCTGCTCTATAATATATATATATATATATATATATATATATATATATATATATATAATTAACTCCTAATATTTAATTTTTCTAAAAATAAATAAAAATTAATTAAAATTAAAATTAAGTTACCGTTGTTAAGTTTAAATAAACATCTTTAACTATTGTGTGCCTTCCATTAATATTTTAGAATATATACATATATTAGATTAATAAAATTCAAAATAATTTTATTATATTAAAAGTATATATGCATTAGTTCACACTAAACAAGTATGACATCATCAATTAATAATATTTTTTTTTTAAAAAATATATATATATATATATATATATATATATATATATATATATATATATATATATATATATATATATATATATATATATATATATATATATATATATATATGGTATATAATATTAATATATATGAGTGTAATATATCTAATAATAAAATAGTAGGTATAAAAATAACAAAAGAATAATAATAAGTAATATAAAGTGTAATATATCATAACAGATGAGCAATAAAATTATTCTGTTACATACATATTATATGAATAAGATAAATAAATATTTATTTATTTTAAATTTTCATTATTATAAAAAATATATATGATAATATTTTAAATTAAACTATTTGTTTTATATCCCACTCATAAATCCTCTAAAATCTTCCGTACCAACAACCTCTCCCAATTGAATTTCACCTATGTATCACGTGTTACGCCCTTCTTTCCTATTCAAGCTAGTAAATAATCTCGAGAGACTTTTCCTCCCATCTGGACAGAAAATATTATGTGCGAGTTGAGCTTTTAAGTCACGTTAATCGCTACACAACACATGTCCAGTATTAAAATATGACCATTTTTTACTTAGTGTAACTTGATAACGCCTTAACGATGTTAACCCTTAACACAGCTTAAAACAACGGGAGAGAAAATATTACGATCGTCGTTCTAGATTCTCGCCACACAACAATTTTGAGATTTCTTTTTGCACAAAAATTTTCCTCGCTCGTCTTCCTCTCTCTGACATTCCTTCCCTCGAGAATTGCTAAATCTTGAGCATTGAAAATTGAATTTATGAAAGGACATGAGGTATTTCTTAGATTCTTGAACTTTAATGAATTTAGGGTTTGTTCTCACTTTCGAATAGGAGAACATTTGGAACATTTGAGTTCTTTAAAGGAAAGGAGACAAGTTTACAAATTTTTGGAGTTATTTTGCATGTGTACTCTCTGTACTCTCATTATAGTACACGTCGTTATTTTCAAAATTTTCAACTGTGGGGCTTATCGTATGTTTAGTATATCCCATTGTATGATATTTGGTGTTGTTTCATGAAGGATTTGATGAATTCTGGGGCTTGTTTAGATATAATATATTCAGTAGATGGCATTATAATTTATTTGTAGGTTGCTTGATGGATGTTTGCTTGTTACATCTGTACTCTATACACTGTGAGTATATAACCCATTTTATCATTTTTTCAGATTTTTTGACCTTGTTTGGATATAATATGTTGACATAGCTTTATAAGAAGGAGGTTGATTTTTAAGGTTATTTTGCATGTGTATTCTTTGTACTTGAGAGTACACATTTTCTTTTTTTTTCGTATTAAACCCTATTTAGAGTTAATATGTTTACTAGATTCCTTTAAGTAGTTTGGAGGCTATTTAGTTGATTTTGGCTATTTTGTATGTGTGTATTTTTCAGTACTCTCATGAGAGTACCCATTTTCTCAATTTTTTCAAATTTTTTTTATCATGTTTGGAGATAATATATTCAAGATGCCATTACAAGTAGTGTGAGGATGATTAATTGGCTTTGGGGTTGTTTTGTATTTCCTCGTACTCTCATGAGAGTACACCCATTTTCATTTTTTTTCACTATTTAACCATATTTGGAGTTAATATGTTTACTAGATACTTTAGAAGTAGTTTGGAGGTGATTGGTTGTTTTAGACTATTTTACATACATCTATACACTCATGAGAGTACATATCATTTTCTCATTTTTTCACCTTTTTTACCATATTTGGACTTATTATGTTTAGAATATTTTACAAGCTAGACTAATTATTTGGTTTGTTATTTTGTATGTGTACTCTTTACTCTCAAGAGAATACAACTCATTTTCTCATTTCTTTTCAAGTTTTTTCATGTTTGGAGTTAACATGTTTAGTATGCCATTACAAGTATGGAGGTGATTGGTTGGTTTTTATTGTTAGATGTACTTGTACACTCTTGAGAGTACCATTTTCTCGCTTTTTTTAAGTTTACTATTGACATAATATATTTACTGATGCATCTACAAGTAGTTTGAGGTGATTGTTTTGACTATTTTATATCTCTCATACTCATGAGAGTACACACATTTTCTCAAATTTTTCGCTTTTTACACTATTTAGAGATAATATGTTTAGTAGATGCCATTACAAGGTGGAGGATGATTGATTGGTTTTGATTATTTTGCATGTGTGTACTCTCTCTCATGAGAGTACCATTTTCTCATTTTTTCATTTAATTGTTGAGTTAATATGTAAATGCCTTTCAGTTTGGAGGCGATTGATTAAATTTTAGCTATTTTGCATGTACTCTTTCTCATGAGAGTACACCCATTTTCAAATATTTTAGCTTTTTTTACCTGTTTTGACTTATTATGTTTAAAAGATTTTACTAGCGTTATGATTAGTTTTGAGGCTATTTTGAATGTACTCTCTGTACTCATGGGAGAGTACACCCCATGTTCTCATATTTTTTCAGCCTTTTTACCCTGTTTGAAGTTAATATATTTAGAAGATGCCATTATAAGTAATTTGGAGGCTGATTGGTTAGTTTTAATTATTATGTGTTCTCAGTACTCTTGAAAGAATAGCCATTTTCTCAATTATTTTAGCTTTTTTATCCTATTTGGACATAATATAGATGCCACAAGTTTGGAGGTAGATTGGTTAGTTTTTGAGATGTTTTTGCTAGTCTCTATACTCTCTTGAGAGTACAACCCATTTTCTCAGTTTTTTTTAGCTTTTTTATCTTGTTTGGACATAATATATTTAATAGATGACATTACAAGCGTGTGGATAATGATTGGTTGGTTTATGGATGTTTTGTGTATTTCTCGTACTCTCAGAGAGTACACCTATTTTCTCTTTTTTTTTTTTCAACTATTTAATCATGTTTGAGTTAATATGTGATGCCTTTAAAAGTAGTTTTGATTTTATTTGTTTTGGATATTTTGATTACTCTATACTCTCAAACCCATTTTCTCAAATATTTTAGCTTTTTTTATATTTGGACTTATTATGTTTAGATGCCTTTACAAGTAGTTTGGAGGTGATTGGTTGATTGGGCTATTGTACTTGTACTCTCAAAAGAGTACATCTCATTTTCTCATATTTTTTCAACCTTTTTATCCTGTTTGGAGATAATATGTTTAGTATGACATTATAAGAGTTTGGTTGGGTTTATGAGGCATGTGTATCTATACTCTCATGAGAGCACCCATTTTCTCATAATTTTAGCTTTTTATCATTTGGAGATAATATGTTTAGTAGATGCCTTTAAGGGTTGGAGGTTTTTTTTTGCATTTGTACTATCTATACTCTTATGAGAGCACACTCCATTTTCTCATAATTTTTCAGCTTTTTTACCCTATTTGGACTTATTATGTTTAGAAGATGCCTTTACAAGCTGTTTGGAGGCTGATTGGTTGGTTTTTGAGGCTATTTTGTATGTGTACTTTCTGTACTCTCAGAAGAGTACATCTCATTTTCTCATATTTTTTTCAACTTTTTACGCTGTTTGGAGATAATATGTTTAGTAGATGACATTACAAGAAGTTTGGAGGCTAATGGTTATTTATTAGTTTGCATTTTATCTATACTCTTATGAGAGCACACTCCATTTTCTCATAATTTTTTAGCTTTTTTACCCTATTTGGAGATAATATGTTTAGTAGATGCCTTCAGAAGCAGTTTGGAGGATGATTGGTTGGTTTATGAGATAATTCTGCGTCTGTACTCTCTGTACTCTCATAAGAGTACACCGTATTTTCTCATTTTTTTCAGCTTTTTAGCCTCTTTGGAGATAACATGTTTAGTAGATGCCTCCAGAAGCAATTTGGAGGTTGACTGGTTAGTTTTTGAGGCCATTCATTTGTACTCTCTATACTCTCATGAGAGTACAAGCCATTTTCTCAAATTTTTTCAAATTTTTTACCATGTTTATGCTTAAAAGATGCATTTACAAGCAGTGTGGAGGCTAATTTATTAGTTTTGAAGGTTATTTTGCATATGCACTCTATACTCTCAAGAGAGTACACCCAATTTACTCATATTTTTTCAGCCTTTTTACCCTATTTGGAGATAATATGTTTAGTATATGCCATTACAAGAAGTTTGGAGGCTGATTGGTTGATTTATGAAGCAATTTTGTACTCTCTACTCTCATGAGAGTACACCTATTTTCTCATTTTTTTTTCCAAGTTTTGTTCCCTATTTGGAGATAACATGTTTAATAGATGCCTCGGTTTGGAGGTGGAGGTTAATTTTGAGGCGTTTACATGCATTCTCTGTACTCTCATGAGGGCACAACCCATTTTCTCAATTTTTTTCATATTTTTACCCTATTTGGAGATAATATGTTTAATAGATATCATTACAAGTTGTTTGGAGGCGATTTGCTTTTTGGTTCACATATACTCAGTTCTCATAGAGTATATCATATTTATTCAGTTTTTTAAACTATGGGGCTTGTCACATGTTTATTATATCTCATTGGAAGATGTTTGGAGATGTTCAATGAAGAATTTGGTGGTTTTAATGGTTATTTTGCTTGTGTACTCTCTAAGCCTCCATTGTGCTGATAATGTTATCATTAATTGACTTTTTATTTTGAAGTTTAAAATATCTAGGAAAAGGATAACTTCTAGATGCAAACCTATCACCATTAGAGCGGTGTTCGATAATATTTCGTCATGCTTTACTGATGAAGTTCTTAACATTTTAAGGAGGCTTCATTTGCATCAATTCATTAAGCTGCATGAAATTCAGCAAGACTCAACTGCCATCACTTCAATCATGTCTTGGGATATAGAAGCAAGCATTCTTTTGGTGGCCAATGCATTTTTCACCCCAATGAAGTTGCATTAATTGTAGGTATGCCAAACAGAGGGGAGAAGGTCATAGCGTAAATCCCCAGTGAAGTTCAGAGATTTTAAGAATAAACTTGAGAATTTGGATCGCCATTGACTACATAACACAATTTGTACAGTACATACATTTTTACTTTCAAATCCTTTTTATATATTACAACTATAGAGTGTCATTGGAATTGATAGCTATTTGACATAGAGAAATTCAGTACAATTAGCATATTTCTGGGTTTCACAATTTGATGGTGTTATATCAAAGATTTTGACGAAGGTACATTTTGGACTTTGTCACTCTTCTAATGGTACGCTCAGATCTTGTATTATTTGATCAAAGTTAAGTTATATAAATATTTGTTGCGAAACTGAGAGCACATAGGCATCATAAGGCCCTTTCTTCAAAACCGCATGTTCATGGCCAAAAATAATGTTGATGATTACTTGGTTTGGAAGGACACCGGTGATGCAAAATAAATTCACTTTATTTATCTTAGAATGTATTTATTCATATTATAAATAATAATATTTTCTTATCAGTGTAACACAAGTCTACCTTTCATTTGAGGACATATCAGAGGAGGAGACCTGGCTCCTTGAAACATTGTCCCCTATCTAGCAGACAACCCATGTCGAGCTCAATAGCAGCCCCATTCCAAGTCCATGGAGTGGAGCCCCTACTGAATCTCCATACATCTCTCCTCGATATTCTCCCCTTCTAATGTATAGCACCCTAGTACCCATTTAGAAAGCTTCAAGAGAGGATACTGGTTTGACCTGGGAGAGAGTATCATTTTTTGAAGCATCAATAACTGAGAGAATTTATTTGAGGGTAGCTGCTATTGAGGCAATGGTTGCTGGGCAAAAGGGTCCTAACATGGGGGAAGCTCTTATGGAGGCTACCATAGGGGCAGCACCTAGTGGAGGCTACCACAGGGGAGGCTCTTGTGGAGGCTACCATGGGAAGCTCTCTTCCACTTCCCCTGGATGGGAAGCTCTATGAAGGCTTCCATATATTGAGGATGCTGCCTTTACTCGAAGCATCACGTGGTGTGAAGGCTGAAGGAAGAGGAAAGCTATCCTCCCCTTCACACAAACTACAGAAGTCACGCATAATAATCTTGTGGTAGCCTCCACACAGGGATGAACAAAGGAGGTATTACTTTGCTTTTTAATTTAACCTAATAGATTTCATTCTAATTTTTATGAAAGCAAAGATGTTCCAATATCTGGATGAACCATCATTGTCGGTAGGCATCGTGGAGGTATGCATCATCTTAGCTGATTAAGCCTTAATTCACAATGAATCTAGCTCTTCATCGCTAATTTCTTTGCAGCCAGCTGAGGCACATCATATTGTTGACTTCTCATCAAGAGATGTCATGCCCAAGCCAATCAGAGCTCATTGACACTGCTTTCAAAGGACAAGCAAGTCATTTTTCATTCAACTATTTGTATATATAAAATCACCTATTCATGCTCACATTCCCATACTTCTCACATGCAAGAGTGATAAGCGTATTCATGGTTGGGAATATCATCATGTGTGGCATTGATGAGTTATTGACATCTCACAAATGCATACGCCGATTCTTTTTATTGGTTGAAGTATCTATGTCTGAGCTATATGTCCTATCAGATGTTTCATGCTGTGAGTTCTGCATAGAATTTTGGGTAATATGATTTCTAGTTTAGATAGTTAGAAGCTATTATAAACTTTCTGACTTCTGAGTTATGCTAAATATGGCCTACCAAAGGAAAGCAAAATGTTCATCCAACATGATGCGATAGTGTTTCTAGAGTTAATTTACTTCCATTTATAAATAATCAACATTGGACACTCCAAGTTATAAAGCAAGGGGCTTGGTATTTTATGATTCATTATCAAACCCAACTCATAAGGCCATTCTTCATATTATACAATTTGTTCTCATTTTAATTTGCCTAAAGTGCATATTGTACAATTATTGACTATTTTTTTACTTAGATCAAACTTGTCAAAGTTCTGGCCAATCTTTCCAGGATTCATAGAATATTCAATCAAAGTGATGAGCTACATCCAACAAAATAGTGTCGATTGATGTTTGTATGCAAATACATGGAGGCAATGATCAACAAACCTCTAATTGATACCTTTGGCCAAAGAAGATGAATTGCTATATTAAATTCAGCTATTTTTGTTTAGGTGTGAAAAATTTATTTGAAAATGTTGAATCAAAGTTTTATGTGTTAAAATGTATCTTTGGTGTGTTTATATGCATGCCTTATTCTTATTTTTTATCTTTCTGGCCTATTTAGAGAATATGTTTAATGATTTCAAGTAGCTATTTGGAGCTTGATTGGTAGTTTTGAGCTATTTTGTAATTTGTACTCATGTGAGTATAACTTATTTTCTCATTTTTTTCTCTTTTTTTGAGAGAATATATTTAATATGTACCAAATTTTGGAGCTTAATTGATTGATTTTTTTTGATTTACATGCATACTCTATACCTCATGAGAGTACCATTTTTCATCTTTTCTAGATTTTGGCTGTTTGGAGAAAATATGTTTAATGATAACCATTTTGAGGATTGTTTTTTGAGTTATTTGATATACTCTGTACTCTCATGAGAGTACAAACTATTTTATCTTTTTTTTCTCAACTTTTTTGGCCTGTTTGGAGAGAATATGTTTAATAGATTCCATTAGAAGCTATTTGGAGACTGATTGTTAATTTTTTGAGCTATTTTACATGTGTACTCTTTGTACTCTCATGAGAGTACAACTTATTTTCTTCTAGCTGTTTGGGTATGTTTGGAGAGAATATGTTTAATATATACAATTACAAGCAATTTGGAGCTTGATTGGTTGATTTTTTGAGCTATTTGGTGTACTCATACTCTCATGAGTATAATTTATTATTTTCTTTCAGTTTTTTGGGCCTATTTGGAGAGAATATATTTAATATGCACCATTACAAGCAATTTGGAGCCTGATTGGTTGAATTTTTTGAGTTTTGACATGTGTGTACTCTTTGTACTCATGAGAGTACAACTATTTTCTCATCTTTTTCCTTTGTTTGGAAAAAAATATGTTTAATATATACCATTAAGCTATTTGATTGCTTTTGAGCTATTTTTGTACTCTCTATACTCTCATGAGAGTACAACTTTTTTATTTTCTTCTAGTTTTTCTTTTGGAGATAATATATTTTTAATATGTACCATTACAAATAGTTTGATTTGATTTTTTGAGTTTGACATGTGTACTCTCTGTACTCTCATGAGAGTACAACTTTTCTTTTTCAAAGTTTTTTGGCTTTTGGAGAAAATATGTTTAATATATACCATTAGATGGTGTTTTGGCTGATTAGCTTTTTTGAGCTATTTGGTGTACTCTATACTCTCATGAGAGTACATACTATTTTCTCATTTTATCATTTTTTGTCTGTTTGAGATAATATGTTTAATATTCCATTGGAAGCTATTTGAGCTTGTTAGCTTTTTTGAGCTATTTTATGTGTACTTTGTACTCTCATGAGTACTACTATTTTCTCATCTTTTTCATTTTTTGGCTGTTTGGAGAATATCTTTAATATATACCATTAGCAATTGGTGATTGGTTGATTTTTTTAATATTTTTTGTATATACTCTCATGAGAGTACATCTATTTTCTCATCTTTCTAGATTTTTGGCCTATTTGGAGAAAAATATGTTTAATATATACCATTATTTGGAGCATGATTGTTATTTTTTTTTGAGCTTTTAGTTTATTCTCATATATTTTTTCAGCTTTTGTGCCATGTCTTGACATATATGTTAGATGCCATTACAAGTTCATTTGAATTTGGGGATCATTTATTTTAATTTCTATTTTATTTAACTGATTCTAATTTGAAATAAAATAAATTTGACAAAAAATGTATTTGAAGTTTCAATAAATATTAAATAAATTATTTTGAAATAGTGATATCTGAATGATCAAGGTAAAATAGTTATTTTTATTATTTACTTCAATTTTTTGGCTTTATAAAATATGTTAATGATAAGAGTAGTACCATTTACTAAATAGTTGGATCCAAACTTACAATCATTTTTGATCGCATGTTAAGACAATTCCATATACTAATTCGTGAACTATAATGCTTTATTTTATTTTGTTTTTCAGTTTTTTTTTTGGAGGAAAATAGTATAAGAATATCATTTAAAACTACACAATCTAATATATTCTAATAATTTATTAAATATTATTCATTATTTTGTTGAGTGTAAAATATAGTTAAAGTTCTACATTCAAAATTCTCTTTTCTGGCATTGGTAGATTTTGGGATAATATCTATTCCATGAGAGTACACTTTTTTTGATTTTGATTTACCATTTCATTCAAATGGTGGAGTTTGAGCTTTTATGTGTACTTTGTTCTCTCAGAGTACACCCATTTTCTTTTCTATCGATGTTATGCCCTATTTGAGATAAAATATTTAGTAGATGCAAATGCAATCATTGAGGTTATTTTGCTAGTTTTAGATGTTGGAGGTTATTTTTGGTTTTACTTAGCATCTCAGACTCTCAGTATACCAATTGTCCCATTTTCTATTAGATGTTATGCTATGTTTGTAGATAAAATATTTGGCATATGCAAATGCTTTTGTTATTTTGATTTGTACAGCGTACTCTTGTATTTAGAGTACACCCATTTTTTCCTTATGTCAAATTTTTATTTGATAAAATATGTAAGATGCAAATACAAGTTGTTTGGAGATTATTTTGTCTATTTGAAGATAAAATGAATTTTTATAGAATGATGTTGATGGAAATTTCTGGTTTACATGAATATTAAAATAAAATGATGAAATAAATTAGTAAATTACATTTATTAAACACATCTTCAAAAATTGACATTAAATATGTATCAAAGAATACATGATAACTAAATGATATCATTTAATAAAATGTTTTTAAATATCATCATCAACTTAAAAATCCCTTAATAGATATCATTGAGCTTGAGATAAATTTTAAAACATCATAGTTAATGATATATGTAATAGAATGATTTTTTTACATACCTCTTTGATCATAAGAAAAAAGGTGCAGAGTGAAATTTATTATTCTTGTCTAATAAAAAAATATAATGGTTTAAAATTTAAAAGTAATATTTAAAGACTATAACTCTGGAAAATAGAAAAATTACTCTTGTTTCTCTCCAATATTTCCTTGCATTTGAAATACCCTTGGATTACTTAACTGATTTTTTTACATTTTTGACTTTTCTTCTTAAGTTTCAAATGGAGAGAATTCTCACATAATATAAAATCGACATTATTAGATAGTTTTTTAAGGATCATATTCTCCTATATTGTTAACTTTGCTCTTTTTGATACATCGATTGATGTGATTCCAAAAAATAATGTTCATTTTCATCATTGCTTTTCATTTTAAGTTTGTGTTATGTTTAGATATCACTCTTTGCTTTTGACCATCATGAGAAGATACTTATCCCAAATACACAATTTCTTCCTCATTAGAACTTTATGTTGTCAAAGCATATTATTTCAAATTTTTTTACAAGTTACATTTGATTTGGAGCATTTTTATTCTTAAGTTTCTAAATACTCCATGGATTTCATCACATATTTGCTATAATCCTCCAACTCCATGCAAAATTCTTCCTCAAATATTGTAAAAGCTTTTTTTTAAAACATAGTTATTTGAATTAGACTATTTAACAGAACAATGATCTTGCACTTGAAATTTCATCATGTTCATTTATATGTGATAACCTTCTAATAAGAAATAACCATCAACTTGTTATTTAGATTCCATGACAAACATTATTCAACTCACTACATATAAACAAGATACC
Source organism: Cymbidium sinense (assembly GCA_021442155.1). Lineage (NCBI taxonomy): Eukaryota > Viridiplantae > Streptophyta > Magnoliopsida > Asparagales > Orchidaceae > Cymbidium > Cymbidium sinense. Next base: position 236,431,727 of record CM038215.1, on the reverse strand, counting down.
CATAAAGAATGATCTAATGTGGTACACTTGATCAATTTTATAAAGTTTCTTAAACATGATCATTAAATCCTTCATCTAACATTAGACCAAGCTTTCAAACTGAGTCATAGCTTCATGATTAAATATCCATTGAATTGAGAAAATTGGTAATGCAATTTTGATATTTCGCCATTATGATCTGACAAGAACATGTTAATGATGTCTCACTCATTAACTAGATAAATATTTTGAATAACCATAATGACTCAATGTCTTGATAGAAAGGCTACTACAAATAAGATATTTTTTGATGATTCACTAAAAAAAAATATAAGATTATATTTTATTGAGTATATTTATATAAAAAATTGAAAAAATAATTATATTCTATCCTTGACATGTCTCTAAAAAAAAATATCTGACTCATCAACTTGGACATCTAAACATCCCATCCTGCTTATTCTTTCCTAATTATTGTATTAATGCATTACTATCACCATTGTGGTTCTCGATCTTCTTGATGAAAAAAGCATCTTTTTTTGTGATGCAAATATTCTCCATGCCATCAACTTCCTCACTTAAATTTAAACATTATCATTTATGCCTCTTATGTTTTTTAATTCTTGAGATACCTCTATATTGAAGATGTTGGTCAGCTACTAATGAATTATATTTTTTTAACCTTATCCCATCTAAATTATAAAAAATCTAATCATGGCCAAACAACCACTCTTATATCTATTTTTTTAATTTGCTAAGAGATTTAAGTCTTCTTTGCATCAAAAATCCTTTGATTTACTTTCTTGAGTTTCACCAATTATGATCCTTCTAAGAATCAACTCCATGATGTATAATCACAAATAATGATATTCTTTTTCATACAAGTGGCCAATGAGTGAAGGGTCAACATAACTTCATTATCGCATTCATTACATTCACATGAGACATGAATATCCATGCAAAATATCCCAAAAAATGGAAATTCTTCATGAAAGACCTCCAAATGGATATCTAAACATAGACAAAACAATTATTGATAAAATGAGTGAACCCTCAAGAGATCACACATAGTAATCAGCTCAAAAAATTATTCTTCAACCTCCAAACATCTTATAATATATAAAACATATGACACCCCATAATTAAAAAATTTTGAAAAGGTATCATGAGAGTATATAAAGCACATGCAAAATCCCAAAATCGGAAATTCTTCATGAAATACCCAAACTTATAAATGGAATATACCAAACATATGGCAAGTCACATTACAAAATGAAAATGTATACCCTCATGAGCTAATGAGTATATGCATAACTCCAAAAATCAGGAAATTCTTCATGAAACATCTTCAAACAGATTACAATGGGATATAACAAACATATGACACACCTCACAATTGAAAATTTGAAAATGTATATCCTCATGAGAATAATGAGTACACAAAAATAACTCCAAAAAATCAATTTTTCATGAAACATCTCCAAACAGACAAAGATATAGTAAATATATGACACCCACAATTGAAAATTTTAGAAAAATATGTACTCATATCTGAGACATATAAAATAGCTCAAAACTAAGAAATTCTCATGAAACACCTCCAAACATCTTACTGATATACTAAATATGCATCATAATTGAAAATTTTAAAACAATACTCATGAGAGTACACAAATAAAATAACTCCAAAAACCAAGAAATTCTTTATTAAATAACTCCAAACATATTACAATAGGATATACCAAACATATGACAATCCCCTTTACTTAAAATATGTACCACGAGAGTACATATGACATATGCAAAACTCCAAAGACTAACAAATTCTTCATAAAACATCTCTAAACCAGATAATTGATATAAAACATAACATTTTCACAATGAAAATTTTAGAAAATGTACTCAGATGAAATGTACAAAATTATAAATTCTTCATGAAACACCTCCAAACATCTTACAATGGGATATACTAAACATATGACACACTTTAATTGTTTAGATTGTAATCAGATACACATGCAAAATAGCTCCAAAAATTAAGAAATTTTACATAAAGTATTTCCAAACACACATGGATATACCAAACATATGACAACCCACACAAAAATTTAAAAATGGGTGTACTCTCGAGAGACACACACATACAAAATAAATCCCAAAACTAGAAATTCTTCATGAAACACTCCAAACATCAATAATACATAACAAGCTCCATGTTAAAAAATTAAAATGGGTACCCTCATGAGAGTCAGAGTACATACAAATAGCTCCAAAATAAATTCTTCATGAAAACATCTTTCAATAAATATGGTAAAAAATATGTAATCCCCATAATTAAAATTTTGAAAATGAGGTACTCTCATGAGTACAGAGTACATGCAAAATACCAAAAAACAAATTCTTCATGAAACATCCAAACATCTTATATATTATAAACATATGACAAGCCAAAATTGAAAAAAAATAGTGTACCTCAGACAGAGAGTACACAAATAGTAAAATAAAATCAACTCAAAACATCTAATAAAATTTTATCATGAAAAAAAAAAAATAAAATGGTGTACTCATGAGACATATAACATACACATGCAAAATATAACAAAAAAATCCAAACATTATGGGATATACTAAATATATTATCTCCACAGAGTAAAAAATTGAAAAAAAGAGAAAATAGTGTCACAGATACAAGTGAGAACATACAAAATCTCCAAAACATAAATCCTCAAAAAATCTAAATAAAATATATATAAAAATCATATCACTAATAAACTATAAAAAAAACATATAAAAATATTCAAACTAGAATTTTTTTAATAACATCAAATTGATATCATGAAACTTCCAAATTGATAATTATTAAAAAAAAAATGAGGTCTCTCATGATAAGAAAACATATTACAAATCTATTTATATAAAAATTCAAACATCTTCTTGAAATTACAAAAAATTTAACAAATATGATCTCAAACAAATTAAAAAAAAAATGTCATATTTTAATATTGATACATATAAACAATATAAAATACATTGCATGAAATTTTAAAATCCTCATAGGCCTGCTTCATAAAAATTAAATGTGCATTAACTCTTCCTCACATGACAATTCTGACTAATACATTTATTCATGTCTTCATCTGACATATGATCTCTTTCTTATTATAAAAAAGATGTCTCTTCACATAGATATATTATCTTGAAATATTGATCTTCATGAATAAAATAGCAAGCAATAAATTCTTTTGATGAAAACAAACCATCTTCTCTCTCATAAGTAAAAAAAAAATATTATTAAAAATTAACATCTATAGATTTCATTCAGAGATTATTACAATAAAAAATATATCAATAGTATACTTAGCCCATAGATAAAATAGTACAAAACAAAAAAAAGCACTCTCCACATATATAAAATAGCAATTTGTTAAAGAAAAGAAAAATTCTCTATGATCTAAAAAGTATGAAGTATGATGAGTTTAAAAATTAAGATAAATCATCTCAATTTATCATAATTGAGTAACTTATATTTCAAAATAAATCTAAAAATAAAAATTTTATCATATTCTAAAATTAAACAAAATTTCAAAATATAAGAAAAATATAAATTTATCTCATCACAATAAAAAAAACTAAAAAAAAATATCTATATTTCATCAAAATTCTCACAAAAAATAAAAAGCAGCTCTCTCTTAGGCTATATATATATTAAAAATTATTTCAGCAAATATAATCTAAAAAAAAGTAAATTCTTTTTTAATTAATCCTTTCACTAAAATATACATGTATTTAAACTATTTTTCTAAAAAAAAAAAAAATTTTTTTTTTTTCTTTTTTTAAAAAATTATTTTTTTCTATTATTCTATTTAAATTTTTTTTTCTTTCTTTTTTTCTTCCTATCATTTTTCTTCTTTTTATTTTAAGCTCAATTTTATATATTATTCTTTAACTATGGTATATTGCATATATCTTTATATATTTTTTGGATTCGATAAAAAATTCTCTCATATTTCTCCTCTCTCCTCATATTTCTAACATCTGTAATTTTTTTTTTTTTTTTTGTTCTAGAAAAAATTTTTTTTTCTCCATAATCTCTCGACATTCTCCATACTTTTCTTTCTCTTCTCATTTTTTTTCTCATGTATTCCCCAACATTTCTCATTTCTATATTTTCCTCATATAATCTCTTTTTTTCATTTTTCTATCTTATTCTCACTTATCTTGTCTCATCATTTATTTCATCTTCTTTCTCTTTCTTTTCTTTTCCACATCTCATTTAATATTCACATTACAAACATATTTTTTTTCTTACTCCTATTACATGTTCTCCTTTTTATTTTTTCATTTTTTCCATTTTTTGTTATTATCATTCCAACATCTCCTCATCTATACTCATATTCCTACTTGCTTTCTCTCACCATTTTTTTCTACAAAATATTATCATCACAAAAATATAAGCTCCCATTTCAATTCAATAATCCCATAATCAAAATTCATTAATATTATTCTCTTTTTATTTCATTTTCTAATATTAATAATATTCTATTTTATTTTTTTCATTTTTTTTTCGGTTTTAAACATAAAATGTTAAAAATATACAAATATATTTTATTATTTATATTGAATAAAAATAATATTTCTTATTTAATTTTCACCTTCTATAAATTTACACATTTTTTCTATATACTCATTTATTAATATATTATATAATCTATAATATATATATATATATATATATATATATATATATATATATATATATATATATATATATATATATATATATATATATATATATCATGCCTCATCCTTCTGCCCTCTTTTATAAGTTTACATTGAATTTTAACACTACAAAAATGGCTATAATTTTAGATAGATAGTAATATTCATAAACAAACTTAATGAAGCATTATGTTATTGGCATTTTAATTTGAAAATTTTGAATGTCATTTGATGTTTGAGTTTGTTCAATCCAAGTTTTTCCACAATATCTAAACTAAGTCAATCATTGTTATTCTACACCATTTACACTTGACTTAGTTTAATACTAACTTGATTCACTAGCTTAAGTTAGAGATAATCCAAGCAATCCCTAAATTTGATCGGTGATGGGATTGGTCAAATCAACAACAATCATCATCAATTCCTTCTACCAATGCCCAATTAGATTATTTGACTCTTTCTTAGTATGATTCTTAGGATAACATAGCTAGCCTAATCCAACATTTAGATTGGGTAAAATAGCACCAATCTTAAACTAAACATACCTTTCGAGTTTATAATCCAATAAGGTCTCACCCTAATTCAAATGTATTGATCTAACTTATTAATTTGGTTAGAGTTGATCTAAAGTCAACCTTAGGTCAAATCTTAATTCATTATTAAGCTTATTTAGACCTAATGATTAAATTATTAATTCATGTTTTTTAATTAATCTTCATTGATATTGGATAACTTGATTGTGATTTTAAGTTTTTGACTAGAAGTCAACCTAGCCATAAAACTCCATAAATTTTGGACACAATTGGTAATTTTGGAATACTTGATTAAATTGATTAGCCAAACCAATTGTACTAAATTTTTATTAACAAACCATAGATTGTTCAATCTAAACTTTTTGTTAGACCAACCTATATCATGTTTAGTTACTAGTTAGCTAAATTTAAATCTAATTTACCCAACGAAAAAAAAACATTATAATTGATATGACTAGCCTTATCCATTGATTATAAAGGTCCTAATAAGTTATAAATGACTCAATACACTAACTAGATTCTTGGAGTAGTATAATTAATCTTTTAAGCTCTAATTGTCCCAAGTTAACATATTTGATCCAAAAAAGTCAAAACTATCAAATTTGATAAATTGATTAGATCTAAGCTCTATGTTATGTCAGTAAGTTTGATATAAATGATCCAATTGTCCTTTGAATAGATCAATTGACTCCAAACCCAAGTTGTTTATTCAAACTTCATATACTATGTTGATCAATTTAGTTAAATTTGACTAATCTAATTAGGGGTTGTTAATAGCTCACTTGACATGACAACTCGATATGAAGTTGACCCAATAATATTCAGTTGAGGTTGACCTATCAACTCCAAATTGACCTAATTTTGTCTTACCAACCTGATTTTAACATATTAACTCGAGGTTGACTTAAATTTGACCTGCAAATCTAAATTTGACTTGAATTTAAAATGATTTGACCCAATATATATGATTTGAATATATATATATATATATATATATATATATATATATATATATATATATATATATATATATAAGTTAAATTCAAGTCAAAATTCAAACCTAACCCATTAACCTAAAATTGACATGTTTAAACCCAATTATTAACTTGGTTTAAAAATGATTAAACCTACTAATTTAAACCTTATTGATAAGTTGGTTAACCCATTTGAACCAATTGGATCAATTAAACTCAACATAATCCATTTGAACCATTAAAATAAAATTGATTAGTTTGATCGAAGTGACATATGCTAAGCCTTCAATTTGATTTATATGAGTTCAATATATACCAATTAAAGTTAAGTAACACTTGGATTAGCCACTTGAGCACAAAATGATTCAGGTTTGCCTAATCAAAAAATTGTTGAACCTAGTTGACTTGACTTAATTTAGATTAAATTGATAAATTACTAAAATTAATCTTGTCTAATCTTAGCAATTAATTTTACCTATTTCAACAAGACCTAAGTGAATTTGATTTATGGCTTGTCAAAGCCAATTGCCAAGCCAAACTTAATCCAAACATTACAAAATCAAACTGCAAACTTAAAATTTGTAAAATATCTAATCTAAGCTAAGCCCCAATTCTTGTTAAAAATAATTATTAATTAAGTGTAATTAGCTAACTCAAATGCAAAGATATTATTGCTACATATTCCTTATTGATCAAAATGATCATAGTCCTTACCTTCCCGCTATTAACACTTATTCGATAATAGCTAACCATGATTTCATGCCTTTATTTAAGTTGATTAAGAAAAGGAGTGTATAATTCTATTGCATTCACTCTTGCTTTCATCTCCCTCAATCATCTTAATCTTTCATAGAGTTGAAGACCTCTAATTAAGTATAGCTACTGAGAAAGTTTGAATTTGATTTGAGGTTTGATCTTTCAAGCAACTCTAATCACTTTAAGTAAATTTGAGTTAGGTTTTTTTTCTAAAGATGTGGTGAAGGTTTTAGTTTAAGTGTTAGGCGAAAAGTTACCTAATTAAGTAAATACTCAATCTTCAAGCCTTTCCTTATAGTGTTGGCCTTGCATAAGTTTAAGACAAGATCATCACACTTAAACCATTGTGTTGAGCTCTCCTTGATCATTTTAATTTTGATATTAGCCAAACTCATTTAATGATTAAGAAGAAATAGCTTAATTTTAATGAGTTGTTAAGTTATTTTATGTTATCGTTTCTAGATTTAAAATTATAAGTGCTTAGAGATGAAATCCTCATAATTCATTTATTCTAAATAGCTTAATAAATGAAGATTTTTGCCCAAAGAAATACACTTATTCAACTTAATGATATTTTTTGACAAAAAGCAATCTTTATGTAAACTTTCTATAAAAATTATTCTTTGAAAATAATTTATATTTTATTTCATAAAATTAAATAACTTATAATTTATTTTAGTTAAATATATAAAAAATTTAATAAATTATTAAACTCTTTATGGATGCATAATAAGCATGTCTAAATATATTGGTGCAATCAATTAGGTTTGATCTTAGTTGTGGTGTGGTGCCTAATTTTAATTTTCTGAAGAGATAAATTAGAGAGATTTAAATATATTATTACATATACAACTTATCTAACGTTCACATAATTTTTGATGAAATTAGGAATTTTTCACAATTTATTGGTTAAATTTTTTAAAAATATTTTAAATAAATATTACTTATTATTTATTTAAATAAAATTTAAAACTATGAAGATTTTAAGGATGCATCAACACAATATTTCTTATTTATTACATCCATTTTTAATTTAACCATCACTATTTCTTGTGTTTTAATTTTTTAGCTATTAACGCTTCTTTTTAATTACTTAAAAATGGGTTTTAGGGTATGATTATAACTATAACTTATGCATTCAATGTTTAACCGTATAATTAATTTTAAATTTATATATGTATTTTATCAATTTATTCTAATTTCTAAAAAATTTCTAACAATAATTTTATTAATTTTCTAATCAATATAAAATTTGCATTTAATTTTAAAAAAGTATAAAATTTATTTTGGATAATTTCACTATTAAGTACATCTTGTTAAGTAGATCATTATTTCACCTAGACTTATGGAGACTAAATTGATTTAGGCATTAAATTTGCCTTAACTTAGACCCTAAGTCTTAAACTATCTTAGGATTACAAGTTTAGTGGTCTAATCAAATTCTCTCCTTAGCCTTCATTTAATCTTTAAGCTTAGCCATAAATATATTTAAGTCAAGTTTACTTGGTCAACTAGTTAGTTTAACTCTTTAGCCTTAAGTTAGCTTAATGTAAGCTAAACCTTGGTAATCATACATTTCCATATCCTTTAGCTCCATGGAACCAATCAAAAATATTTCAAATTTATATAAGTTTATGGTATAAACCTAATTGAAAGACCCTTAATCATAATTGATTAATTAACAACCTAGCTTTAAATGAGTTTAACCTACATATGAATTCTTTATTTGTTTTAATTTAGATGATTAATTCTATTGGAACCAATGTCCAATTAGGATAGAAACTAGTATTGTGTGCACTAACTCGATATATAATGGTATATGATCTCACAAATAATAAAGAGATGAGAAAAGATATTATCTCTATGTGGATTGATTTATACTATGTACCAAAAATAAATTAATAAAAGTTTTATATTTATGATAACAATTCATAAGATATCAAATAAATCAAATTAAATTACCTAGACTCTTAACTAATGAAAATCTTGTGAAATTGAAATCGATCAAAGAATTAGATTCTATCATGATATTTTAATTGAATAACAGTTTAATTTTAATTGATGAGAATAAAATTATTATAATCATATCTAGAAGTATCTATTATTATTAGAGATAATAGTAAATCAGAGAATAAAAAACTTGTAATATTTCTACAAGCAAAGAGAGCATATGTAAGAATCATGATTGTCAAAATGCTCTTCACTATTATTAAATGAAATTGTTGGTGTGTTTCTTATCAATAATAGCTCCTATTAAGAATTAGATCACCATCCTTAATTATCAAAGAAGATTAACTCATGCACTGTCATCTCCCCCCAACACGGGTCAAGGAGATGATTGTTGGTCTAATTTAGCTTGTTCACGATGAGTTGACTTGGCATGTTCAATTTTATTTGGACTCTAATTTAATCATTTTAAAATGTACAATTTTATTAAATTTGTCAAAGTTAATCTATAGTAGGAGGTGAGTGAGCTGAGCTAGCTCGTAAGTCAACTCGAACTTGGCTTGATAATAAGCTCAAATAGAGCTTAAGTCAGATGGCTCACTAGCTTGTGAGCTTATAATTAAGGATCATAGGAAATGAAAGTAATTAAAGTTTGGAGAGAAACTTTGATGTTGAAGTAAACATATTAATATTCTATTTATATTTAAAGATTTTAAAAATAAAAATTACAACTTTATTAAAAAAAAACAAGCAGCTGAACACTAGCCTTTTCTAGAAAATCACAATCATCCCTTATATTTCTTAAAAAATTTACAATATTATTTTTTAATCATCAAATTTATTTATTTAAATGTGTCATAATCAAATCATTAAAAATTTGATAAAAATGAAAAATGAGTTGCAATCTTATTATGAATTTTGATGTGTAAGTGAGAATTAAAAAAATGAAAATAAAAAAATGCTAGTTTTATAAATAATTATATCTTGAGTGATATTTACGTATGTAATTGCCCTTTTTTATATTAATGTCTCTTGTAAAGTAAATTATGCGTAAAAAATTCATTTTCTTTACTACAATTTTAAATATTCACTTAATCCTTTATAAAATTACATTTTTTATTTTTAAATAAGGGAACTTAAACATTCAAATCTATCAATATTCTTCTCACTGGAAGTTAAATTCTCACCGCGACAAAAATTGCTAGCCGCAAGTGTTAAGGGACCTGCTTTACAAACTTCGCCGAACATTAGGACTCGCATCTGTTTTACTCCGTCATGAGTAAGTTCAGATATTCCCTAATTTAGATCTAAAATTCTTTCCAAATCTCCATCAATCTACAAATAAAGGAGGCGCCTTGGAACAGAAAACGATAGGGAATTTACAATGTCTGTCAACAAAGAAGAAGCTTGCTCGCCTCTCGTCGGCGTGGAAGACGACATTCCTCGTGAAGGTGGAGGAAAAGAGGACGACGTCTTCGATGATGACGATCACGTGGATTACGATGGCCTAGAAGAAGAAGAAATTGTAGACGAATTCTTCAAACTTCGATGTCTTCCATGGCCGGCTATGTCGTGTTCCACAATGTCTACGGCCACGAAGAAGGAGCAGAACGCGCAGAGAATTTTCAGGAGTTTCCGCCTCTGAAGACTATATTCCTCTTGAAGACTGTATCACCGCCCCTGAAGATTATATTCCACTCGATGACAGTATCACAGTCCCTGAAGACTATATTCCTCTTGAAGACAGTTTTCCCGTCCCTGAAGATTATATTCCGCTTGAAGACAGTTTCTCCGTCCCTGAAGATTATATTCCGCTTAAAGATATGAAAATTCAGTACATTGGTTGCGATGAGAATTCAAAGAGGAGATATATGAGGATTTCAAAGCAACAATTTTTTACGGAAGGTTTTTATTACAAGGGCAAAGCAACGATTTTTTTTTTCTTAAATCATCAAGCTAACGAACCCACCAATTATAGGGTCTATTTGGGATGATTGCAGGTGTATAAAAAAATATTGATAAAATTATTACAGAAAAGATAATTATTAAAAAATTTATAATGAGTATTATAAATTTTTATTTTTATTTTAAGAAGGTCATATCATAGGTTTTTAGCGATCACTAATTTCAGAGATTAAAAAATATAACTTTTTCATTACATATTCTCCAATATATCATTAGAATATAATTTTCGAACTATATTACGGTATATTTTTGCATCACACTGCTAACTTAAATATAAGCTTAATAATCTCCATACACTTCAGTCCTAAATGAATATTTTATTTCCCTCATATATATATATATATATATATATATATATATATATATATATATATATATATATATATATATATATATATATATATATATATATATATTAAAGTGCACATAATTAATTTTAAAAAAATTATTTTAAATTAAAATTATGATAGAATTTAATAATTTAACAAATTATATTTACAATACTTTATATGTGAAAGATGGAAACTTTAATATTTTTAATTTAATTTATATATTTTATTCTTAATTATTATTATAATATCATATTTAATATTTTAAAAATAATGTGAAAGTCACTACTTGCTCTTATTATAATCTTAGCGCTTCAACTACCTTAATCAAGTGCCACCTGTGCTTGTCTTTTTTTATTGTGTTGCTGATGAATTTTCCACCACTAACCCGCAATACTGTTGTTAAAAGTTGCAGCCCTCATACTTCTCGCTAACTCACTCTTGCTGTCTTATATCTCCCACTATCCTAGCTATAGTCTCGCATTGTCTTTGCACCGAAGTATTTGCCTTGAGATTTTCCTCTATTTTGGCCACTTAATAAAGTCAGTATCTTAGAAAATCTTGAAAAGATCCCAAGAATAGAATCCCTGGCGGTAGGGCCCAAGCATTCTAAGATCACCAGGCGATGTGGGATAAAAAAAAGAGATGTTACTGGACTTTGTCTAATGATGCCTAGGGCAATTTCCTAGGACTTTTGCTTGAGATGCAATCTCAAGACTAGGTTTAGTTGACCCGGATTTCTCCGGTTGTGTCTCAAATGATCTTTTAGGACTTGTGCTTGAGAACAGACTCAAGTCTAGTTTGTTTATCCTGGACTTCTCTAGTTGTTCTGAATAATGTGAAAGAGACTCCAATTAGGAAGAATCAAAGGAATTCGGGTGGTTGTTTCTCAAGCACCGGCCTGTTACCTATTCTTTGGCAGCCATCACAGCACAGTGGTTGTTTCTATTCGTTCTATTTGATTGTTGTTTTTCCTATTGTAATGTGATTGTCTGGGCTATAGATGATTTGACATTAGGTTTGTAGGATCAAATATTTTCTACCAAAAATGAGAAAAAACCTGAAAATCAATTAGGAAAATATTTGAAAGTGAAAAATCCAGGCTCTCTCTAGCCAAATCTTTGAAGAAATTGACTTTTGCTCTCTTATATCTCCTGGAGGTATAAGGTGAAACCCGTGATCAAAACCCTCGTATTTCGATGTAGATCAAACTATTTAACTATTTAAATATTGTGTAAAAAATTAGTTCATACATTCTCTCTCTCTCTCTCTCTCTCTCTCTCTCTCTCTCTCTCTCTATATATATATATATATATATATATATATATATATATATATATATATATATAGCTTTGATAATGATATTAACTTGAAGCATCCATGTGTGGTGGCTGTCCTTTTTGATCTTTCAATATTAATATGTTTTATGTCTTATTTCAATAAATAATATCATAATTTGACTTAAGGTTTGCTAAATCATCATTTTGTTAAATTTAGGTTGAAGACGACCCAATTATTAGGTAAAATTGATGCTTGAATAAAATTTGATCAATCAAAATGTCATACTCAACATACCCAATATTTTCTTGCTATACACAATATTATGGCTAGTTTTAAATAGTGTTCAATCCAAGTCAAATAACTTTTATTATAAAATAAAAATTTTAGTTTATGCATAAATCAAATTTAAACAAAATAATAAAATAATAAAAATTTTCTTTTTCTATTGATGAGCTAATATTTGAACCCAATCATGTAATTTTAAAAATGTTACCTAAAATTTCCGAAAAATTATCATAAAGAAATAGAAATATTTCTTCTAAAAATTATTTTATGAAGTTATCTTAAACGTGCTAATATGGAAGGAGTAAATCCCACAAGCCTTGCTTGCTGAATTTGCACGCGAAATATCTCTTCTCATCATAGGGTAAAATCGGCAGTTCGAATAATAAATAATACAGAGGAGCGGCTCGACGGCTGATGTGACGGTTTTAATTGTTTACCTTTGGGAAATGGGCATGGACGGGCAGATGTTTCATAGGACACGTCAAACCAACGTACATGTAATAAAATATGGAGAATATTTATAAATAAATAAATAAATTTTAAAATTATATAAAATATAGCAGTAATAAATTCAAATATATATATATATATATATATATATATATATATATTAGAGATAAATTAATTACATATGTAATAAAATGTGGAGAATAAATTCTAAAACTATACATATAGCAGTAATAAATGTATATATTAATTTATATTAAATTAACTATATACATATATATATATATATATATATATATATATATATATATATATATATATATATATATATGTTATAAATATATTTATATATATCTTATAAATATAATTAACTCCTAAATATTTAATTTTTCTAAAAAAATAAAAATTAATTAAAATTAAAATTAAGTTACCGTTGTTAAGTTTAAACAAACATCTTTAACTTATTGTGTGGCTTCTATTAATCTTTTAGAATATATATATATATATATATATATATATATATATATATATATATATATATATATATATATATATATATATATATATATATTCTCAAAATATGACCAATAAAGCACAAATTGATGTCAGCGATATGATTTTGAGTCAAACCGATAGATCAAGACTTAAAATATCATTGGAATCTTTGGGACATCAATTAAATCCCAAAACAACTCTCAAATAGAGTGTTTATAGTCAAATCGGCCTCGAAGGGATCTAACGAGCCTAAGATCTCATAATTCCGACTTCATTTGGGCATCCAAATGCTCAAAATATATCAAATGATCGAAGGAATCATCCTGAGCCGTCCGATCGAGGGGAGTGGTACGGGCTTTACATGAATTTACAAGAATGCCCCTCCTCCCATCTATAAAGACCTTCATTCTCACATAAAGGAGGCCAAGTGAAGAACAAATGAGAAGAAGAGAGCTGAAGTGGAAGAAGAGGAAGCCGCCGACGATCAAATCACCGCCGGCCAGTGCTGATCCTTGCCTCAATTTGCCCAAGCAAGGAAGAAGAGGAAGAGTCCAGTAAGGAAGAAGAGAAGAGTTCAGCAAGGAAGAAGAGGAAGAGTCCAAACAAGGAAGAGGAGGAACCCAAGCAAGGAAGAAGAGGAAGAGCAGGAAGAAGAGGAAAAGCCCAAGGAGGAAGAAGAGCTCAAGCTTGAAGATCCTCCAAGCAAGCACACTGACGGCATCAACCACCATCACCGGCCCTCATCGCTAATTGTCCCCTGATCTCCACCCACTACCAACAACTATTACAACCGATCATTGTTACATACTGTTTTTCCTCCTCATGCATGTAATCGTTATCGGAAAGACTTTGTACTGAAACAGATACATAGTGGAAGCTTTTATCTAGGCCCCGTGGTTTTTCCTCTTTTGAGGTTTTCCAAGTTAAAATTTGAGTGTCTCTTGTTCTCTTTAATTACCTGTGTGTTTGGACCACAACAAGGCTAAGGCGTAAACTTTCACTCTACCGGATGGTTTTCCACGCAACAGCTCGTCTGTGGAAGTGATTTCCATTATTTCATCTTGTAAAGTTTCCAACAAGATCAAAACCACCATCGAGGTGGAGCATTTCAAGCTTTTAAAGAGCGCAAGCGAAGAATGAAGATTCATCAAACTTTGTTCCTTCAGATTCTGTCGGGAACTGGGGGGCAACTCTTAATCTCAAAAGATAAGCAAGTCAGCAACACCAACGAAAAGGCAAAGATCAATGGTCAACTCTGGCTACAAGCTCATGCAAATATTCGACCTCTTCCATACGGGTTAACGTCATCGAGTAAACACTCTGACAAACAACCCAGGATAGGTCAAAACATCCTTGGTGGACTTCGCGATCTTCCATACGCAGCATGTATCGAGCAAAAGCTCAATAAACAACCCAGAAAGGTCAAACTTTGTACCCACTCGCGATGTTAATCGGATAACACTCGAAACAACCTCGGATGGGTCAAAATCTCATGCCGCCATTACCGTCTGACCATCACATCTCCGGCTATCACCATTGTCGCCATCATCCGCTTGATATCACGTTGCCGCCAGCTGACCATTGCCGCTATTGCCATCACCAATTTCGACCAACCACTATAGACCGCCGCCGACTACTTGCCATGCCGCATCGATCATTCCGAACTCCGGCCACCATATTCATCATCGAACCATCAATGGTTACCGCTGCTGACTACTGCCGCTGCATAATGGAATTCGCTGTCACTACCATCTTCGTCACATCTCCACTATCGACGCTAAATTGCCGACTACCGTTTTTGCCAGACCATGGCCGCCAACCATCAGAACCATGCCGCTGACTACGAGGGTCATCGCCGCCATCGATCATCTCCGGCAACTCTAGGTCACCATCATCGTCGGCCATCCTCGCAACTACACGTGCCGTCCGAAAACATCTCGGTGGACTTCTGATCTTTCCATACGCATTGCCATCGAGCAAAAGCTCGACAAATAACCTGTGAAAGGTCAAAACGTCGGTGGACTTCCCACCTCTTCCATAGCAGTTAATGTCATCGAGCAAAAACTCGACAAACAACCCGGAAAGGTCAAAAGTCCTTGGTGGACTTCACCTCTTCCATACGTTAGACGAATAATATTCACCACAACTCAGAAAGGTCAAAACTTTGTACCCACTCCACACAAAGTTAATCATCGGATAACACTCGACAAACAACCCGGATGGTCAAAAATCTCGCGATTCATTATATCTCTAACATGTGTTAACTATCAATTTCAACTGTTGAACCATCCATTGAAGTTTCAAGAAATCCTATTTCCCACAAGAAGAAGGGACTACGGACCGCATACTGCCGCCGACCGGCCGTCGCCACATCGCCCGACATCGGCAATCTCCGCTGGTCACAACCATCTTTGTTGGTCATCCCCGCCGACTACCGACAATATCGCCGACAACCATTGCGTTGCCGCCGACCACTCCGCCGCCAACCACCATATGTCACCGCCGCTTACTACTGCCGGTGCTGCCAACTATCGCCGGCATCTTCGCGGTCATCACCATTGTCGCTACCATCCAGGCCGAATACGACGCCGTCCAATCCCAGGACTCTGATTCCATACGGTTAATGTCATCGAGCAAAACTCGACAACAACCCGTGAAAGGTCAAGGTCATTGGTGGATTTCCCGCGAATTTTCACGAATCATCAAAAACTCGACAAACAACCGTGAAAGGTCAAAAGGTTCTTGGTGGACTTCTCACGTTTCTTCCATACGTTAACGCCATCGAGTAAACTCGACTAACAACCCAGATAGGTCAAAACGCCTTGGTGGACTTCGCGATCTCTTCCATATTAATGTCATCGAGCAAAAACTTCGACAAACAACCTGGAAAGGTCAAAAGGTCCCAGGGCTTCCCACCTGCCTTCCACAGTTAACGCCAAGTAAAAACTCGACTAATAACCCGTGAAAGGTCAAAATGTCCTTGGGACTTCCTATCTCTTCCATAGCAATGTCATCGAGTAAAGCGACAAACAACCCAGAAAGGTCAAATGTCCTTGGTGGACTTCGCGATCTCTTCCAGTTAACATCGGTAACACTCGACAAACAACCTGATAGTCAAACTTTACTCATTACGTGTTAACGCTATCGTAACAAAACAACCAGAAAGGTCAAACGTCCTTGGTGGACTTCACGATTCTTCCAACGTGTTAACGCCATCGAGTAACACCGACAAACAACCCGGATAGGTCAAAACTTTGTACCTACTACACGCGGTTAACGCCATCTAACACTCGATAAACAACCTGGATAGGTCATTCCGTTTGCCGACTACCGCACCACCATCGCCGCCGACTACCGCCGACCACCCGCCGCCGCCAACCACGGTCATCGCCGCTGACTATTCCGGACATCGTGCCGACCATCGCCGGCAAATCTCTCCGGCCACCATTATCGCCGCTGGTTATCTCGCCACCACCTTGGTCACCATCGCCGACCAATGTCGTAGTCCCATCGCCGAGCATCCAACCACCGGATCGCCTTAACTCGAACCGGACGGTCGACGAGGTCGAACCGGAACCACGACGATACCGCGGGCCTTGATCGCCTCAACCTCCGACGGGCCGGTAAACCGGAACACGAAATATACCGGGCCTTGATCGCTAACCCGGACGGTCACGCGGTAAACTAACCACGACGATACCGTGGGCCTTGATCGCCCTAACCTGACGATCCGATCAAGAAACGTGACGGCCAGAACCGGAACCACGACGATCCTTGATCGCCTAACCCGTGACGATCCGACGGCCGAACCGGACGAGAAACCAACCACGACGCATCGGTCGATCACCCTAACCTGACGATCCGATGCACCGGACGGGTCGGAAACCGGAACCACGACGTATCGCGGCCTGACACCTCTAACCCGTGACGGTCCGACGGCTAAGAACCGGACGAGGCGGAACAACCATGACGACGTGGCCTTGATCGCTTCAACCACGACCGACGGGACCAAGAACCGACGAGGTCGGAAACCGGAACCACGATGTACCGCGGGCCTGATCGCCCTAACCTGATGGTCCGACGATGAACCGACGAGGCCTGAACCGGAACCACGACGTACCATGGCTCGACGCCTTCTAACCTGACATCCGACGGCGAACCGGACGAGGCGGAAACCAACCACGAGCATCGCGGGCCTTGATCGCCTCTAACCCGACGATCCGACGACCAAGAACGGACGAGGTCGAAACCAAACCACGACATATACGTTTTGATCGCCTAACCGGACGGTCGACGAGGTCGAACCGGAACCACGTGAGAGTCCTCGATCACCTCCTAACGATCCGACGGCCAATAAACACGGTCGGAAACGGAACCACGATCGGCCTTGATCGCTTCAACCTACGATCCGACGGGCTGAAAACCGGACGAGCCGGGAAACCGGAACCATACGCATGTCTCGCCTCTAACCCGTGACGATCCGACGCGCCGAACGGACGAGGTCGGAAACCGGAACCACGTATCGGCCTGACGCCTAACCCGCACGGCCCGACGGCTGGTAACCGACGAGGTCGAACGACTAATGATGTACCATGGGCCTTGATCGCCTCTAACCCACGATCCGACGGACCAAGAACCGACGAGGTCGGAAACCGGAACCACGACGCATCCCTTGATCGCCTCAACCTGATGGTGACATCAGAACGGACGAGGCCGAACCGGAATACGACGCATATGGCCTTGATCGCTAACCCGTGACGATCCGACGGCGCAACGGAGGTCGGAAACCGGAACCACGACGTACATGGGCCTTGATCGCCTCTAACTCACGATCCGACGGGACAAGAACCGACGAGTCGGAACCGAACCACGAATAATGGCCTGATCGCCTCTAACCCGACGATCCGACGGGACGAATGACGATCGGAACGGAACCACGACGTCAGGGCCTTGATCGCCTTCTAACCCGACGATGACGATCAAGAATCGGACGAGTGGAAACCGAACCACGACGCATCATTGATCGCCTCTAACCCGTGACGATCCGACGGAAAGAAACTGACGAGGCCGGAAACCGGAACCACGATGTGGGGCCTTGATCGCCTAACCTGACCCGACGGGCAAGAACCGGACGAGTCGAACCGGAACCACAACGCATCTGCGGGCCTTGATCGCATCGCCTCTTGATCGCCCTCTTGATCACCTCCAAAGAACCCTCACTCAAGAAGAAAGGGAAAGGGGAAATGTGTGCCTCTCCTCTCTAGAGTACAGTGGGTAAAACTTCTCAAAAAACGGCTCAAAAATGGCACAAAACGCCACAAACGCTCAAAATGGCACAAAGCTAAAACCCTCAAAATGGCTCAAAACTTCGGCGGCTGGCCATGTGGCGGCTGCATACATAGACGCTGGCTACAATAGACGCATACAGATCGTACAGACGCTGAGCAAGCGTTAGAATCGCCCGCCTCGTTCGCCAATGTCGCGCTATGACCGTCGCGACCAACCGTCAGCGAACAACGTCAATGACCCACCGTGACCGGACCGCCGCATAATCAATCATCGATCGACCATTGCGAAGAACCGAGCGAAACAACCCATGACATCGACCGACGGCAACGGCCATGACGCAAATATGTAAAATCTAAAACTTCCGTAGTATCCAGATCCAAAATCTCATGCCTATGCTACACATCTACTTCTATAATCATAATATTGTATTTTATGATGATTTATTCTCTCAAAATGTATGATTCATCGCGACGTTTGTTGAAGAATTCTATTTTCGAGCATTTGACATATATTTTTGGATGATTAAGCTAATGTCATCCAAAAATAGGGGCAAGATATGGCTCTCAAAATATGACTCAAGCACAAATCTTGATGTCAAAGCGATATGATTTTGAGTCAAAACCGTCGAGATCAAGCACTTAAAATATCATTAATCTTTGGGACATCAATTAAATCCCAAAACAGCTCTCAAATATGGAGTGTTTATAGTCAAATCGAGCGTCTCGACGAGCCGGATCTAACGAGGCTAAGATCTCATAATTCCGACTTCATTTGGGCATCCAAATGCTCAAAATATATCAAATGATCGAAGGAATCATCCTGAGCCGTCCGATCGAGGGGAGTGGTACGGGCTTTACATGAATTTACAAGAATGCCCCTCCTCCCATCTATAAATAGACCTTCATTCCTCACATGAAGGGGAGGCCAAGTGAAGAACAAATGAAGTGAAGAAGAAGATGAGCTGAAGCAAGGAAGAAGAGGAGGAGACCGCCGACGACCAACCACCACCGCCACCACCGTCAGCCGGATCCTTGCCACCAATTTTCCCAAGCAAGGAAGAAGAGGAAGAGTCCAGTAAGGAAGAAGAGGAAGAGTCAGCAAGGAAGAAGAGGAAGAGTCCAAACAAGGAAGAAGAGGAGGAACAAGCAAGGAAGAAGAGGAAGAGAAGGAAGAAGAGGAAATGCCCACAAGAGGAAGAAGAAGCTCAAGCTTGAAGATCCTCCAAGCAAGTCGCACCTTGACGGCCATCAACCACATCACCGCCACCTTCATCGCTAATTGTCCCCGTGATTCCACCTACTACCAACAACTATTACAATGATCATTGTTACATATGTTTTTCCTCCCTCATATGCAATTCAATCCTGTTATCGTGAAGACTTTGTACTCAAAGATACATAAAGTTTTTTTTCGGCTGGTGGTTTTCCCTCTTTCGAGGTTTTCCAAGTTAAAAAATTGAGTGTCTCTTGTTCGCTCTTTAATTACTGTGTGTGTGGACTTCACAACAAGAATTCTAAAACTTTCACTCTCTGACATTTTTACGCAACAATATATATATTAGATTAATAAAATTTAAAATATTTTTTTTTATTTTAGTTAAAAGTATATATGCATTAGTTCACACTAAACAAGTATGATATCATCAATTAATAATATTTTTTTTAAAAAAATCTATTACTTTTAAATTAGCTTGTATATATATATATTATATGGTATAATATTAATAAGATGAAATGTAAATATATATGAGTGTAATATATCTAATAATAAAATATAGTAGGTATAAAGATATAACAAAAGAATAATAATAAGTAATATAAAGTATAATATATCATAACAGATCCATTGAGCATTAAAATTATTCTGTACATACATATTATATGACTATTTTACTTAACAGCGTTATAAATTGATGATACTTTAACGATAATATTAAAATTATTAAAGTAGAATAATATATATATATATATATATATTTAAATACTAATTTAAAAGTTTTAATTAAATGACTTATTTTTTATTATTTTTAATATTTTTGATTTAATTTATACATATTATTCTTAATTATTATTATTATTGCGTGCTAGAAAACTAGTTGCGGTAGAGTAAAAGTTTTCGCCTTAGCTTCGTTGTGAAATCCAGCACACACACAGGTATTTAAAGAGTGAACAAGAAAACTCCAAAATTTTATGAAAATCTCAAAAGAGGGAAAAATCATGGGGCTAGCCCAAAACTTCCACTATGTATCTGCTTTGAGTACAAGATCTTCCCGATATCGGATTACGAATTGTATATGAGAAAGGAACAACATGTGACAACGATCGTTGTATGCTAAGAAGAAGAAATGATGGTGAACCGAGCAATCACCGGGAAATGCGGGAATAATTCGCGTAAATGCGTGGGAACAATCAGCGTAAACGCAGGAACAATCTGTGGAGATGCGGGGTATACTCTTGAAATGCGAACAATCATGCGAAACAGGAACAATCACGGTAGAAATGCGAACAATCACCGGTAAGTCATCATGATAGACCGACAGAGATCGACGAGCAAGGATCAACGGTGACGGCCGGCGGTGGTTGACACGCCGAGTGGCGATGTGCTTGAAGGATCTTTAGAGCTCTCTCTCTCTCTCTTGCTCCGTGATTTTTCCCTACTTTCGAGATTTTTCACGTAAAAATTTTGGAGTTTTCTTGTTCACTCTTTAAATACCTGTGTGTGTGCCGGATTTCACAACGAAGCTAAGGCGAAAACTTTTACTCTACCGCAACTGGTTTTCTAGCACGCAATGCTTACCGTCTGGAACCGATTCCCATTATATCATCTTGTATGGTGCCCCAACAAGATCAAAACCACCATCAAGATGTAGCATTTCAAGCTTTTAAGAAGCACAAAGAATGAAGATTCATCAAACTTCATTCCTTCAAATTTTGTCGCGGGTAAATCTTAAACTCAAAAGATTATCCAAATCGATATTACGGATATCTAA
Organism: Cymbidium sinense; assembly: GCA_021442155.1. Classification (NCBI taxonomy): domain Eukaryota; kingdom Viridiplantae; phylum Streptophyta; class Magnoliopsida; order Asparagales; family Orchidaceae; genus Cymbidium; species Cymbidium sinense. Next base: position 236,409,739 of record CM038215.1, on the reverse strand, counting down.
TTAATTATCGTAGAAGCAAGTCAATAAAGAAAAAAAAAGGCCGGTTAAGGAGCAACTTTCTATAACCACAAATGGATGTTTTAATCGACCTCTTCCATACAGTTAACGCCATCGAGTAAAGACTACAAACAACCTAGGATAGGTCAAAAGGTCCTTGGTGGACTTCCTACGACCTCTTCCATACAGTTAACGCATCGAGCAAAGACTCGACAAACAACCTGGGGATGGGTCAAAAGGTCAGTGGACTTCCTACGACCTCTTCCACACGGGGTTAATGTTATCGAGCAAAGACTCGACAAATAACCTAGGATGGGTCAAAAGGTCCGGTGGACTTCTACGACCTCTTCCACACAGTTAACATCATCGAGCAAAGACTCGACAAACAACCCACGATAGGTCAAAAGGTCCTTGGTGGACTTCCACCCCTTCCATATAAGTTAACGCCATCGGGTAACACTCCAAACAATCGGATGGGTCAAAATCTCGAATTCAACAACATCTTCCATACGTTCGAATGAGCAAAGGCTCGACAAACAACCTATGATAGGTCAAAAGGTCCTTAGACTTCCCACCTCTTCCACTGGTTAACGCCATCGGGCAACACTCGACAAACAACCCGGATGGGTCAAAAATTCCCGGATTCAATTCAACCTCTTCCACGTTAACGCCATCGGGTAACACTCTAACAAACAACCGGATGGGTCAAAGATCTCGCCGGATTCAATTCAACCTCTTCCATACAGGTTCACGTCATCAAGCAAACACTATGATAAATAACCTCGGATAGGTCAAAACTTTGTACCTACTCCACATAGGTTAACGTCATCGGCAAACACTTTGACAAACAACCTTGGATAGGTCAAAATCTCGGATTAATTTGACCCTTCCATACGCATCGCCATCGAGTCACACTCTGACAAACAACCTCAGATAGGTCAAAGATCTCCGTCGGCCGCCAACCATCGTCACCGGTCGCGACATTCGACATACCGTTGCTTTGCCACGCCGCTGATCATCGCTGGTAATCGCCGGTCACCACATCGCTATGGGTTATCCTCGCTGATTACCGACGCTGCCAGCATGCTGAACTGCCTTCCCGCTGACCACCACTGCCGCTAATCAGCTGCCGGCTACCACCGCTGCCGACTACCATCGCTAAGCCAACTACTGCGCGGTGACTACCGCTGACTCGATGCATGCACTGGTTGACATTCTGCTTTGCTGTTGACCACTAATTGCCGGCCCAACCACTGCCGCTGACATCGCCATTAACTACTGCCGGCTGTTGCCGCTGCTGATACCCCTTGCCGCCGGTGACTCCGCTGACTACCGACGCTGGCCAAGCCACCGTTTGCGATCATTTGCATTGCTGCTTAATTTATCGGCCGCTAACCACTGCGCGGTATCATCGCCGCCATCATACCGTGATCCTCATAAGCAGTCAGTTGCAGTTGACCGTTGCATTTCGTTGCGACGTTGCCCACTGTTCCCGATTGTTGTCACGGTTGCCGACTTCGTCGTTACTTGCCGTCGATTTCGTTGCCCACTTCGTGGTTGCCGTCACTTGTTAATTTCGCCGTCAACATTGTCGCCAACTTCGCCGCCAACTTCGTCGCTGCCAACTTCATCAACATTGTCGCCAACTTTATTGTCAACGCGTCATTACTGAACCGTTGTCCACTTCACATACGATGTAATCCATCAGAAGATCTTGCACTCAAACATACATAGTGGAAGCTTTTATTGGGCTAGGCAGTGGTTTTCCCTCTTTTGAGATTTTCCACGTAAAATTAATTTTATTATTCACTCTTTAAATACAGATGTGGCTTACTCAAAGAAGCTAAGTAAAACTTTTATTCTACCGCAAGGTTCTCTAGCATAACAATTATAATACCGTATTCAATATTTTAAAATAGAAATATCTTGTATCTTTATTCGTATCTGTATGTATTTATGCATCATAATGTGAAAGCCACTATTTGCTCTTATTATAATCTTAGTGCTTCAACTACCTTAATCAAGTGCCACCTGTGCTTGTCTTTTTTATTGTGTTGCTGATGAATTTTCCACTACTAACCCGCTATACTGTTGTTAAAAGTTGCAGCCCTTATACTTCTCGCTAACTCAATCTTGCTGTCTTATATCTGCTGCTATCCTAGCTATAGTCTCGCATTGTCTTTGCACCGAACTATTTGCCTGACGGAGACTCCTTGTATATGCTTGTGGGCCAGTCCTTCTATTTGGGGTGATTTCTATTCTTATTCTTGCCTTTTTATTTGCCAGTTACTGACATTACATGTGCAATTGAAATCTCAAAAGATTGCCACAATCTCTTTTATCTACATGTTCAGCACAATCAAATTTCTTACTTTACACATTGATTCTTCTAAGTCATGCTCCATTCTAAGTGCATCTCAATCAAATTTTTCAACAATATTTATTTTAAATCTCACTAATTTTAGTGCACAAGTTGTGTTGAATGTTTGTATTTATTATAAATTATCACTACTTAATTGTTTTCAAGAATCTATGCAATATGTTAATCATAACAATAAGAAGTACTTGCTTTATCAGATTGCTTGCAACACTCTCAATGAACATTGACATATGTGACCCTTCACATATTATTTATATTTATTCTTTGTTCCACACTAAGATATCTACTCTATTAATTGTTGTCATTTCATTATCATATCTCACCCAGAGCTCTTGATTAAATGATTATTTACAAATAAATGCATATGAATCTCATTTATTCTCCATTAAGGTGCATACCCTCATCAAAATTCATGTACAATTTCTCGCATTATGAAGTCTTGAATGCGACTAGATGAAATAACTTCTTCTTCTAATTTCATCTCGAGCCTAGCTTATATTTCACCTCTTTTTCTTCTTCTTCTTCTTCTTCTAAAAACTATTGCTGTCCAGCCTTTTAATCTAATGTGAGAGTTTAAACTTTCAACTTAAAAAATATTGGGTTCAAGTTCATATGTTGTGTGTGAATTTATATTTATATTTATTTAATATCTTTAAAAACAAATTAAATTGATCATTCAAAAAAGCTATTGCATTTTGCACCTTGATGAAGATCGGAATTGTAGGGCAGTGCTATGATGGGTGAGAGTATTTTTAACTTAGTGCTATATTTTATTTAAATTTGTTATTTATGTAAATAAAAAAAGAAAATAATTTAATATATAAATTATAAATATTTTGTGTGCTATGTATGCAATTTTCCTTTTTATTAAAATAAACCTCTCAATGTATCCAATATATATTCTTCCAGTTTTGGTTGAGATCTTTTATATATATATATATATATATATATATATATATATATATATATATATATATATATATATATATATATATATATATATATATATATATATATATATATATATATATATATTGATTTAACATCCCATAGAATGATGAATACAAAATTTATCATATTTCAAGTGTTTTAAACATGAAGATTTTTTTTTCACATAAAAGAAAGAAAAGGTCATATATAATTAACTTTTTTTAAATAAAAAAATATTCAATATATTATGCATAAAATCAGTAATTTATTTCGCCATTATATATATATAGATATATAGTTCAGGCTTTTTTTGCACATAATAATTAATTACATTTTTTATTTCAATCAAAATTAACTTATTTTGAAAGCTTCCATCGAAAATTGATGAAACTAACATTAAAATTTTAAAATAATTAAAAATCTATAAATTCGAAATCATCCAAATTAATCAAAATCACATAAAATTAAACTACACATCAAGTAGCTTATTTCTCTTCACATTTCTAAACTTATTTAAGAACAAATGGAGTTACTTCACTTCTTCAAAAAACTTTAATATTATTTTTAGAACTTTAAGATTGCCATTTTTTAAAAAATAATAATATTATTATTACAAACACTATTAAATTCTGAGTCTAACATGTCTTTATTTTTAAAATAAGAAAAAATATTATGCTTTTTCTACGAAGAGATTAACCTACAAAACATGTAAATAAATATCTCTAAAATATAATTTCATAAATTGATTCAACTATAAATTTAATTATGTTTTATTTTAAAGTAATTGATGGAAGATTTTAAGCTCCATTATGAGATCTCTTGAATCTTTGCCACCTTATAGGACATTTGGCATTTTATTTTATAAAAATTTTCTCCAATATTTATGAGCACTGCATATATGAAAATATGATATTAATTATTATATTTGAACTTTTTAAAGAATTTATATGTATTCTTACACATAGGTTTTAGGCCAAATTTTTAAAAGGAGCACTCAAAAGTTTAAATTTAGTAAAAGGAGCACCCTTAAAATTTAATATATAAAGGAGCAAAAACGTTTTAGTAATTAGTGTTTCAACCATCATTTCTGACTGATGGTCAACAAGATTATGGGCCTGTAGGAACCCCTACATTTGAAGCTGCTCGTGAAATGTTTATGATCAGCAGTGCTGGTTATGCAGTTGCCAGCCTTCTACTTCAGCCAAAGGATCGTCATAATGGCAATCTGTTTTTTGACAAGTATGTAATATTTTGAAGTGCTTAAATTTTGTGGTAGATGTAGATGCTGACTAATAGTTCATCTTGCAGCAAGGGAAGGCTTGTGCATATAGATTTTGGATTTATACTTGAAACATCTCCCGGAGGAAACATGCGGTTTGAAAATGCAGACTTCAAGCTTAGTCATGAGATGACCCAATTACTTGATCCTTCAGGAACCATGAAAAGCGACACTTGGAATCAATTTGTCAGGTGATGACTTGTCTATTTGTTGTTTATAGGGGCCCTTTTTGAATAACTGTCCGGTATGGCCTAAATTATCCATATTTTGTAACGCAAATGCCTGGTAAGTTATGTTTTGGTTTTCAAGAAATACCATGTGCTAAGGAATAGACTTTAATATGCTAACTTTTTGTATTTATAAGCAATTCTTTATGAAAATATATATTTTTTCCACACTGCTACCTTTGTTGTTTGCATTTCAGTTTGTGCGTGAAAGGCTATCTTGCTGGGCGGCGGCATATGCAGGGTATTTTGACGACTGTGCTTCTGATGGTGGATAGCGGACTTCCCTGCTTTAGCAGACGTAAGCGGTTCCATCCGGAGATGAACGAACGTGAAGCTGCTAATTTCATGATCCGTACCTGTATGGATGCCTATAACAAGTGGACCACCGCTGGTTATGATCTGATACAATATTTGCAGCAAGGCATCGAGATATAGATCCAATATATATATAATTCTTCTACCCTGGTTATAACAATTATAACAAGTGGACCACCGCTGGTTATGACAATTATATTGCTTTCACTTGAGAAATATTTTGCCTGTTTTTGCATGATTTTTCAAAGCAAATTCAGGTCATGCAAGAATTATTTCAGCCCTATTTCTCATGCAAATATTTTCCATTTGCTCATATTGCTTTCACTTAAGAAATATTTGCGTGTTTAGCTAAGGAGTTATAAATGTAAATGAAGAATAAACATTTCGAGGATATAAATATTCTTCTATTATCAATTTCTAATAACTTTTGTGAGGAGGTTATTCATTTTGTAATGTTTATTATGAAATAAAATCATGTAAATCTTTCAATAAAAGCACATGTAAACTTCTCTATGCTATGCACTGTATTTTTATAAATAAATAAAAAATAATGCTGATGTTTGTTTCGAATATAATTAAAAAGATTCTGAACGTGATTGCATTATTTTAGGAGATCCCAAAGAGATTCATTTGGATATTTAAAATTCTTTTAAAGCTGAATTTTCAAAGACTAAAATCATATGATTATTATTCTTAATGAATATATTGGTACTTAGAAGAACTTTAATCATATTACAATCTTCAATGTATAATTTCTTCAATTTAGTAAATCTTGAGAGAACTAAGGCCCGCTTTGGGGTTGCGTCACGCTTTGTGTTTAGTGTGGCAATGCCGCTTTGGCTCCGCCAGCTTTGAAAATGGGGTTTTCTAACCGAGGGCATTTGATAGCGTTCGCCTTTAGATTGCCCTAGCCTCACGAGATTTCCCTCGCCTCAAACCTAACTCCAAAAATTTCGATCATCTCCTCGCTGCCTCGTCCCTCAAGCAGGTGTGTTCTACCAGTCGTCTTCACTTCTTTACGGTATCACCTATGATCTGTGACTTCCTTCTTTCTACATGGTTTCACTCCTACAGTGTGTGGATTTGATTTAAGCTAAGTCCATAAGATGGAATCAAAAGGGCTTAGGAAAGATTTTGAGTTTTGAATTCAATCATGGATTTCAATCATTTATTTTGGAATTGATTCATGATTTGGATTTTAAAAATTGCAATTAAAATGGTTAACATAAGCAACTCAATTATAGTAACAGTATTCTCCAAATCATTTCGGATCACTTGTTTAGTCTTGAATCTAAGAACGATTGAGTAATTCAACAAAAAACTCATATTCAAGATATTAGTAGAATTTCTAAGAAGGATTCAACAAGTGTTAATCCTTTTGTGATACCTTCGTTTTAGCCTCCTCCTAAGCTTACTCTTAATTTAGGACCCTCTTCTGAAGACATTCAGAATTTGATCCTTAAATTAAAAGATCAATCCATATGTACTTTAGAGGATATTATCCCCAGCACGTCGGAAATAGATTCTAACAGTTCTGCAACCGAATTTGAGGATAATATTGAGAAAGTCCAAGAACTTTTTCAAGAATTGCAAAATCCGCATCCTCTGAATATACAAAAGATAACTTATCCAAAGAAAAATTTGGACAAGCATTACAAACCACAGCCTCAAGATTTCTTGTTTGAAGAAAACACAAAATTCTCAGGTAATTCTTATGACGACGATTCTTTTTACGAATGGAATATTGATGGTCTTTCAGAACATCAGATCTATCACATGATCCACAGAATGCTCATGTTTGCCACTGCTATTCAGTCCCGTCACCGAACAACAAAATCTTTTGATTTTGCACGAGCTATTGTTGTCACACCCCAAATAGGAATTAACTTAAAGTAAGTTAGCTGATTTTTGGATATTACAATTGTTGCTGGATTTTCTGGAGTTCTCAAAGGTTGGTGGGATAATTTCCTCACTGTTCCCCAATGTGAGGATCTTCTTAGTGAAATTGATCTTAACACTAAAAATTTACCTCAAGACTAGCAAAAACCTAATGACAGTTGTGTCTATAATCTACTTCAAGCTATCATAGACCATTTTGCTGGGCCTCTGGGAGATCAAGGAGAGAAAACTCGTTCCTTACTCCAGAAATTAAGATGTCCATCCTTGACCCATTTTAGATGGTATAAGGATATATTTCTCATTAAAGTCATGACTCTCATGATGCTAATAGCTTTCATTGGAAGAAATAATTTATTGAAGGACTTCCTAATCTTTTCATTGAAAAGGTTAAATCCAATATTTGTTTATATAATTGTACTATCCCGTATGAAAATCTTACATACGGAAACCATATCTATGCCTGCATCAAGTTTAACCACGACCTCAAGCTTAAAGAACAAATGAAAGAAGAACGACTGCTAGAGAGATGGCAACTCGGTGAGTTCTGTGACCAATTCTCCTGTGAGCCTCAAGTACACTCTTACTCTACCAAAAATAAGGGAAAAACTAAATCAAAAGTTTTCCCTAAACATGATAAATCCAAACAAAAATAAAAAAAATCCTAAACCCTCTAGGTCTAAACCTAAAGGGAAAAGTGAAATCAAATGTTATAATAATGGGTCATTATGCTAATCGATGCACTGTCAAGAAAAATTAAATGAATTACAGATGGATGAAGGGTTAAAGCAAACTCTTATGAAGATTCTCCTTACTTCCTCAGATTCTGAAAGGAATTCGATGAAGAAGAAACAAACCCATCATCCACTGATAATCAATCTGACTGTTGCAATTCCTGCCGAAAGATAGATTATTATAAAAGCATAATAAATATGACTGGTCTGTTTACGCTCATAATTGAGCAAAAAGATCAATTAATCCAACTCTTAGCTCAAGTTGAAGATGCTTCAACCAGAAAATTATTAGTCTTATTAATGATAATAAGGCTAATAAATTCTCTTTAAAATCTCCTATACTCTATAATAGAATTATATAAGAAGAATGAATCTAGTCCATCTAATCCATCTTCTTCGACAATTTCTTTAACATATTTAAAATATGAGTTAAAGCAATCAGAACAAGAAGTTCAGCTAAAAGTTGAACATGATCATTTAAATGAACATCTTATGGATCTCGAATTAAACCAGAAGACGCCCTATTCGGAATAAGATCTTGAAGACTCTTCTAAACAAAAACCAGGCTTCTTACAGAGTATTCAAAAGGAAATATACCAAAAATAGTATATTTCCATCAAATTAATCATAAATAAATAATTTATTTTACCCAATTTAACTACTCTTGTTGACAGTGTGGCAGCTTTAAATTGTATCCAAGAAGGACTTATTCCTTCAAAATATTTTGAAAAAACCAGCTAAAGGCTTAAACCTGTTGATGGTGAATCTTTGCAAATTAAATATAAACTATCATCTGTGGTCATGTAGCAAGATGATATTTGTCTTCAAATGCCTTTTATTCTAGTTAAAAATCTTACCCAACATATTATTTTGGGTACTCATTTTCTACTCAAAATAATGCTTATAATAAGAATAGATGATATTAGAATCCAGTGCATTCTCTGGAATAAAGAAATTACATTCTGATTTATCACTAATCTAAAAGAAATCATAATTAACAAAATGAATAGACTTAATAATAAGTTTATGCATTTAAATTAACTGAAAGAAGAAATTGCCGATTTAACTATCAAGCACAAACTTTCTTCTCCTCAAATAAAAAAAATTTCAATTATGTCTGCAAGACTTCTAGAAAGACGTTTGTGGTGAAAACCCAAATGCCTTTTGGGATAGAAAGATTCATTCGGTGGAACTTTTGTACATTGATAATTTCAATGAACATAATATTCTCACCAAAGCTCATCCCTGTCCAATGAATGAGCACTATCTTTCTTTATGTAAAGCTGAGATTGTCAAATGAATAATCTGACAATCTTACTCTTAGCTACAGCATTCTATGTTATGAATGCGACAGAAAATGAAAGAGGAAAACATTTACTTGTAATTAATTACAAGCCACTCAATCAAGTTCTTAAATGGATTCGATATCTTATCCCGAATAAAAAAGATCTGCTAAATAGGCTTCATAAATACAAAATATTTTCAAATTTTGATTTAAAATCTGGCTATAGGCAGATCCAAATCAAAGATTCAGATCATTTTAAGACAGCTTTTACTGTTCCTTTTGGACATTACGAATGGAACGTAATGCATTTTGGACTGAAAAATGCTCCGTCTGAATTTCAGCATAACATGAATGACATATTTAAAGATTACTTTAAATATATTATTATCTATATTGATGATGTCCTTATTTTTTCCAATACCATTGACAAACTTTTTTTCCCATTTAAAAACTTTTAAATGGCTCATTTTGAAAAATGGTTTGGTTCTCTCCGCACCCAAAATCAAGTTATTTCAGACTGAAATACGATTTTTGAGACATAATATTTCTAATGCCTCTATTATTCCAATTAATAGAAGCATTGAATTTGCTAATAAATTCTCTGATATTATGTTAGATAAAACTCAACTACAATGATTCCTTGGAGCCCTAAATTATGTGGTAGATTTTTATCAAAATCTTGCACAAGATGTCGCCTCTCTTTTTGACAGATTAAAAAAATATCCACTACTATAGTCTGACCTTCATACTAGGACGGTCCTCAAAATTAAAGAAAGAGTTAAGAATCTTCCATGTCATAACTTAACAGATCCCGACAGTTTCAAAATTATTGAAACTGATGCCTCTAATTTTGGATATGGAGGCATATTAAAACAAAAGAATTCTAAAGAAGAATTAGTTCTCTTTATCTTGGGAAGATGGACCCTAACCCAACAGAATTACTCTATTATTAAACGAGAAATATTTTCTGTTGCAAAATGTATTTCTAAATTCTAAGATGACTTACTCAATCAACATTTTCTACTCCGTATTGACTATTCTTCAGTCAAATACATCATTGAGCAAGACGTAAAAAATTTGGTGTCTAAACAAATTTTTGCATCTTGGTAAGCTCAACTTTTAGTTTTTGATTTTACTATTGAATTCATCAAAGGTTGAAACTCTCTTCGATTTTCTAACCTGAATTCTTGTGGACAATCGGTGGATCACCCCTCAGGATGACCCTCTTAAGGTGGTCCCTCCTTTCGGGAGGTCAAATGAGGTAGAAATAATGAAAAAAATTTGGCCAGCTCAACATTTGGCATGATCGACTTAAAAACCTATTTATATGGCTCTTCTTCAACCACGTTGAAAAAGGTGATCCATCAAAAGCTGTAGTAGCTCCATCCCTAAAAGATGTCATTGCCCAAGAACCTGTTTATTTCTCTAAATACATTAAACATAATATAATTGAAATTAACCCGTCTGATTATTCTATCAATAATCTGGGTATTATTTGAAAGGTATTTGGGAAATAATCTTTTCCCATATGAAATCAATCTCTCAAGAGAGACTTACGAAAAATTTTTAACACAATTAAAGTGTGTTGAAATTTCTCATGTTCGTAATCAAACGAACCACATAATTTTGTATAGAAAATGTGTTGTACATAAATATTTCATCAAGAGAATGTGGGTTAATTCCATTCCAATAAAAACAATTTTGTTATCCACTAATTTACAACATAAAATTGGAGTAAATTATTGGTGCATGATGATGAAAGTTTTTTCCTTATTAATGATAAGACACTAGATGTTCATCATGAACAAGGACATTATTAATAAAGATCCTCCAACTTGGTTCTTTAGATGGTGGAATTACTTCAGAGCTGAACTTAATATTTTACTAGACCAATCAAAGAGGTCTTCAATGAATGGATGGAGGCCCAAAATGAGGCCATCAATCCTCGAAAAGATGATTGGGCAAAATCTTGCCCACTTCTTTAGTGACTGTGAAATCTCGTGGATCTGGAGTTAGAACGTCATACTTGGTAAGGACCCTTTTAATCAATTTGTTCTTTAAAGATAATTTATGCTTAAGTGGTGGAATCAGATCAGTATTGAGGACAAACTCAAGCAGATCATATCTATTATTAAATCCTATTTGAAAACATCAATTCCTCAAAATAAATACAGATTTTGAGCTATCTGTTGATGAAGTTCTTGACAACATTAAGAGACAATATCCTCATAAAAATGAGACTCAACATAAGGATCGTCTTTGAAAAATTTACGAGGATCAACTCACAAAGGTGTTCAAACACCCAATTAACATATGTGATAGTGGCGAATCGTCAGACGGAATTGACATTGAATCCACTGGCGAAAATTAGTGGATTCCATTATACTAGAATTATTCGTGTCACTCCACTTTACAGATCTAAAGTAACCGACACTACCAAAATTATTGGTGTCACTTTACTTTACAAATCTAAAGTGACTACCCGTACTAGAATTATTGAAGTCACTTTGTTTTACATCACAAAAGTGACTAACATTATTGCCAGCACCAACGACCATGCCACTTTACAGCTCAAAAGTGCCAGCATTATTCCCGCCACTACGATAAAGCTTATTCTGTCTTTAATTATTGTACCTTTACTTAGTTATTAAGTAGCCTCTTATATATAATGAGGCTCATTATGTTGGTGTACCTTTTTTTTCTTCTTCTTCTTCTCTCAGTGCTTCCTTCGCCTATCAGTAGTATGTCATCGTGTAAGTTATAATAATTCCATTTTGTTTATATAATAATAGTTGTTTTTTATATATCATGGTGTAAGAAGTTTGGTATTCAATGGAGGCATCTGTCATCTCTTAAATTGACTAGAATAGAAGTATTTAATCCTTTTAGGGTTAAAGGTTTGAATGCTATATGGATCATTCCAATATGCATATATTTGAAGTCTTGCATGTAACGATGCAAGTCTTCATGAGTTAATAGATAAATAGTTTTATCCATCTGATCTATTGTGATGGTTTGTTCGACAGTTTTGACTGAAATTTTTCCTTTAAAATCAAACGTACCTAATTGATAAATAAGGGATTTATCAATTTTAGGTAAAGACCATTTATTCAGGTCTTCTTCATTTAGAGGGAACTCAGCTAAGTCAGAGTTCTTGATTAAATTATTATTTCTTCTAATCGTAAGATTAGAAGTTGATTCAGAGGAGGACGAAGAAGCCATCATAAGGAGGAGGAAGATAATGTCGATGAAAACTTAAATGGATCAATTAGCCAAAATTATAATAAAATGGGCTCAATCCTTATGGGTGTTATTGAAACTAGCCTATGCCATGAGTTTACTTTAATACTTTCCCTAATTTAAGTCTATCATTATCTGATATAAATCTTTTTGAAGCAGTTAAATTACATCTACAGCTTCATGGTTATGATTTTCTTCCTGGATCTAAAATTATTGCTCTGATTTTCAGAATTCACTTTCGTGTCTTAAACACTTTGAATCCTCAAGTTAAAAGAGCTGTTCAACTAGCTGAACAAACAACTCTAATTGAAACAAATATGTTAGCTTCCTATATTGCTACTAACAGAGTCATCAAATGGAATGAGGTAGTATTTCTAGATTCTTGGGTAATACCATCCGCGGTCACACCAAGACCTTCCATTAATCAAGAAGTTGATCAGATTATTTAAACATTTGATGGCGATGTTGAAGTTTGATTTAATCCTCGATGATCTATTACCCTTCCTAGGGTTTCTTTTCCCTCAAAAATCTCAGAAAGAGCTAGATCTGCTGGTTCTCTTACTTTGGTAGATGAACCATCTATTGAGGCACTTCGATTAAATTGAAATCATATTTATCACCCAGTGAGAGAAAATAGATCTCCCACTCCTTCAGAAATGAACTTTAGTCTTAATGAATTACAAAATAGGATCTAAGGCTAGAGAGGCCGTTTTGAGATAATATTTTCAACCAAAATATGATAACTTCTGAACTTGGTATAGAAGTATCACTTCGGAAGAACAACGAATCGAAATATATACTTTATATTTTGAGAAAATGATAGAAAGAAATGGACGAAGAAAAACAACTATTTCCTTTGTTGCCTGGTTTTGCTGAAACTATACCCATTATGCTCAAATTGTCATCTTATCCAATAAGAAATGGCTCACTGAGCATGAGAAAGTAATTGAAACCTCTTATCCTCCACCAGTTGCTCTATTATTATAATTTAATTCGTTCAACTCTTCTTTGGTTTTATCGACTTCGTGCATATGGCTATAATTCCTTGGGATTGGGTCAAGTCCCGGTTTTTGTTGACTATTTTGGATACCAAGGGGAGTGGGAGATCTATTTTCTCTCACTGGGTGATAAATATGATTTTGATTTAATCGAAGTGCCTCAATAGATGGTTCATCTACCGAAGTAGGAGAACCAGCAGATCTAGCTCTTTTTGACGTTTCTGAGAGAAAAGAAACCCTATGAAGGGTAATAGATCATCAAGGATTAAATCAAACTTCAACATCGCCATCAGATGTTTGAATACTCTGATCAACGTCTTGATTAATGGAAGGTCTTAGTGTGACAGTGGATGGTATTACCCAAGAATCTAGAAATACTACCTCATTCCATCTGATGACTCTGTTAGTAGAAATATGGGAAGCTAACAAATTTGTTTCAATTAGAGTTTTTCATTTGGTTGAACAACTCTTTTAATTTGAGGATTCAAAGTGTTTAAGACACGAAAGTGGATTCTGAAAATCAGAGCAATAGTTTCAGATCCAGGAAAAAATCATAACCATGAAGCTGTAGATGTAATTTAACTGCTTCAAAAAGATTTATATCAGATAATACAACAACAACAACAAGCCTTATATCACATAATGATATACTTAAATTAGGGAAAGTGTTAAAGTAAATTGGCATGGCGAGGCTTTCAATAACACCCATAAGGGATTGAGCCCAATGGAGGCATCGCCATCTCTAAATTAGAATATTCGGTGATCAAACAAACCACATGATTTTGTACAACAAATGTGTTGTACATAAAATATTTCATCAAAGCAAATGGGGTTAACTCCATTCCAGGAAAAAATAATTTTTTAATCCACTAATTTACAACATAAAATTGGTGTAAATTATTGGTGCTACGTGCAAGCTATGATGAAAGTTTTCTTCCTTATCAATGATAATCGAAGACACTCCTGAATGTTCATCTTGAACAAGGACATTATTAATAAAGATCCTCGACTTGGTTCTTCGATGGTGGAATTAATTCTGAGTCGAACTTAATATTTTACCGCACCCAATCAAAGAGGTCTTCAATGAATGGATGGAGGGCCCAAAATGAGGACATCAATCCTGAAAGAAATGGGGGAAGCAAAGTAACTATTCCCTATGTTGCCTGGTTTTGCTAAAACTATACCCAATCTGCTCAAATTGTCATCTTATCTAATAAGAAATGGCTCACTAAGCATGGGAAAGTAATTGAAACCTCTTATCCTCCATGAGTTGCCAAAATGGTTGATGATAAACCTTTAGAATTAGCAGCCTTCAAAAAAATTAGCTCCGACCCTCAAATTCTAAAAGAATTTATTACTATAATTAAGCAACTCAATTATAGTAACAGTATTCTCCAAATCATTTCAGATCACCTGTTTAGTCTTGAATCTAAGATTGATCAAGTAATTAAATAAAAAAAACTCCTATTCAAGATATTAGTAGAATTTCTGAGAAGGCTTCAACAAGTGTTAATCCTTTTGTGAGACCTTCTTTCAGCCTCCACCTTGCAATTTAGGACCCTCTTCTGAAGACATTCAGAATTTGATCCTTAAATTAAAAGATCAATCCATAGGTACTTTAGAGGATATTATCCCTAGCACGTCAAAAATAGATTCTAACAGTTCTGCAACCGAATCTGAGGATAATATTGAGAAAGTCCAAGAACTTTTTCAAGAACTGCAAAACCCGCATCCTCTGAATATACAAAAGGTAACTTATCCTAAGAAAAATTTGGACAAGCATTACTACAAGCGACCCACGCCTCAAGATTTATTGTTTGAAGAAAACACAAACTTCTCATGTAATTCTTATGACGACTCTCTTTACGAATGAAATATTGATGGTCTTTCAGAACATCAGATCCATCACATGATCCACATTATGCTCATGTTTGCCA
This sequence comes from Cymbidium sinense, assembly GCA_021442155.1. NCBI lineage: Eukaryota > Viridiplantae > Streptophyta > Magnoliopsida > Asparagales > Orchidaceae > Cymbidium > Cymbidium sinense. Next base: position 236,394,521 of record CM038215.1, on the reverse strand, counting down.
CTGTCAATCCGCCACAACAAAGAAATCATGATTATGCTATTGTTGTTGGATTTTCTGGAGTCCTCAAAGGTTGGTGGGATAATTTCCTCATCGTTCCCCAACACGAGGATCTTCTTAGTGAAATTGATCTTAACACTAAAAATTTACCTCAAGACTAGCAAAAACCTAATAATAGTTGTGTCTATAATCTGCTTCAAGCTATCATAGACCATTTTGCTAGGTCTCTAGGAGATCAAGGAGAGAAAACTCGTTCCTTACTCCAGAAATTAAGATGTCCATCCTTGACCCATTTTAGATGGTATAAGGATATATTTCTCATTAAAGTCATGACTCTCTATGATGCTAATAGCCTTCATTGGAAGAAATAATTTATTGAAGGACTTCCTAATCTTTTCGTTGAAAAGGTTAAATCTAATATTCGTTTATATGATTGTACTATCTCATATAAAAATATTACATACGAAAACCTTATCTATGCCTGCATCAAGACCGGGTTAACCATTTGTTCTGACCTCAAGCTTAAAGAACAAATGAAAAAGAACGACTGCTTGAGAGACGACAACTCGATGAGTTCTGTGACCAATTCGCCTATGAGCCTCAGGTACGCTCTTACTCTACCAAAAATAAGGGAAAAACTAAATCAAAAGTTTTCCCTAAACATGATAAATCCAAACAAAAATAATAAAAAAATCCTAAACCCTCTAGGTCTAAACCTAAAGGGAAAAGTGAAATCAAATGTTATAAGTGTCAATGGGTCATTATGCTAATCGATGCACTATCAAGAAAAAATTAAATGAATTACAGATGGATGAAGGGTTAAAGCAAACCCTTATGAAGATTCTCCTTACTTCCTCGACCAAAAGGAATCCGGAAGAAAAGCAGACCCATCATCCCGATAATCAATCTCATTGTTGCAATTCCTACTGACAGATAGGTTATTATAAAAACATAATAAATATGACTAGTCTGTTTACGCTCACAGTTGAGGAAAAAGATCAGTTAATCCAGCTCTTAGCTCAAGTTGAAGATGCTTCAACTAGTAGCAAAATTATTAGTCTTCTTAATGATAAGAAGGCTGATAAGTTCTCTTTAAAACTTCCCATATACTCTATAATAGAATTATATAAGAGAAGAACTGAATCTAGTCCATCTAATCCATCTTCTTCGACAGTTTCTTTAATAGATTTAAAATATGAGTTAAAGCAATTGCAACAAGAAGTTCAATAGTTAAAAGTTGAACATGATCATTTAAATGGACATATGGATCTCGAATTAAAAGATGCCTATTGAAGAAGATCTTGAAGCCTCTAAACAAGAACTTCTTTATTCAAAAGGCAATATACAAAAATGATATATTTCCATCAAATTAATCATAAATAAATAATTTATTTTACCCAATTTAACTGCTTTTGTTGATAGTGGGGCAGATTTAAATTGTATCCAAGAAAGACTTATTCCTTCAAAATATTTTGAAAAAATTAGCCAAAGGCTTAAAGCGATGGTGAATCTTTGTTCATTATTATGTCAAGATATTTTTATTCTAGTTAAAAATCTTACCCAACTTATTATTTTTGTACTCCTTTTCAAAAATAATGCCTATAACAAGAATAGATGATATCAGAATCGAGTGCATTTTCTGGAATAAAGTAATTACATTCCAATTTATCACCAATCCAAAAGAAATTATAATTAATGAAATGAATAGACTTAATAATAAGTATATGCATTTAAATTATCTAAAAGAAGAAATTATCGATTTAACTATTAAGCACAAACTTTCTTCTCCTTAGATAAAAGAAAAAATTCAATTATGTCTGCAAGACTTCTAGAAAGACATTTGTGTTGAAAACCAAATTGCCTTTTGGGATAGAAAGATTCATTCGGTGGAACTTCTGTACATTGATAATTTCAATGAACGTAATATTCCCACCAAAGCTCATCCTTGTCAAATGAACGAGCACTATCTTTCTTTATATAAAGTTGAGATTGTCGAATTATTAGCAAGAAGAATAATCACAATCTTACTCTCCACATGCATTCTATGTTATGAATCGAGAAAAGAAAGAGAAAACCTAAATGAAGACTCGGATCCACGATTTGATAGTCGATAAGAAGTGGCAAGATTTTGCCCTTGAATAAAAGAGATCTGGTCAATAGGCTTCATAAAGCCAAAATATTTCAAAATTTGATTTAAAACTCTAGCTATTGACAGATCCAAATCAAAGATTTGAATCATTATAAGATAGCTTTTACTGTTCATTTTGGACATTACAAATGGAACGTAATACCTTTTGGACTGAAAAATGCTCTGTCTGAATTTGAGCATATCATGAATGGCATATTTAAAGATTACTTTAAATATATTATTGTCTATATTGATGATCTTATTTTTTCCAATACTATTGACGAACATTTTTCCAATTTAAAAACTTTTAAATAGCTCATTTTGAAAAATGATTTGGTTCTCTCCGCACCCAAAATCAAGTTATTTTAGACTGAAATACGATTTTTGGGACATAATATTTCTAATGCCTCTATTATTCCAATCAACATAAGCATTGAATTTGCTGATAAATTCTCTGATGTTATTTTAGATAAAACTCAACTACAATGATTCCTTAGAGTCCTAAATTATGTAACAAATTTTTATCAAAATCTTGCACAAGATGCGACCTCTCTTTTTGATAGATTAAAAAAATCTTCACCATCTTGGTCTGACCTTCATACCAAGGCGGTCCTCAAAATTAAAGAAAGAGTTAAGAATCTTTCATGTCTTAACTTAAAAGATCCCGATAGTTTCAAAATTGTTAAAACCTCTAATTTTTTGATATTAGGCATATTATATATATATATATATATATATATATATATATATATATATATATATATATATATATATATATATATATAAACATTTAATTACATATGTAATAAAATATATTTATATATAAATTAATTAATTCTAAAACTATACATATAGCAATAATAAATTCATGTATTAATTTATATTAAATTAACTATGCAACATATATATATATATATATATATATATATATATATATTAAAATTAAAATTAAGTTACCCTTGTTAAGTTTAAACAAACATCTTTTAACTTATTGTGTGCCTTCTATTAATATTTTAGAATATATACATATATTAGATTAATAAAATTCAAAATAATTTTTTTATTTTAGTTAAAAGTTTATATGCATTAGTTCACACTAAACAAGTATGACATCATTAATTAATAATATTTTTTAAAAAATATATATTACTTTAAATTATATATATATATATATATATATATATATATGGTATATATTATATAAGATGAAATGTAAATATATATGAGTGTAATATAACTAATAATAAAATATAGTAGGTATAAAAATAACAAAAGAATAATAATAATTAATATAAAGTGTAATATATCATAACAGATCCATTAAGCAATAAAATTATTCTGTTACATACATATTATATGAATAAGATAAATAAATATTTATTTATTTTGAATTTTCAATATTATAAAAATATATATATGATAATATTTTAAATTAAATTATTTGTTTTATTTCCCACTCATAAATCCTCTAAAATCTTCTGTACTAACAACCTCTCCAATTGAATTTCACACCTACTGTATCATGTTATGTCCTTCTTCCCTATTCACGCTAGTAAATAATCTCTAAGAGACTTTTTCTCCCACCTTAGAAGAAAATATTACGTGCAAAGTTAGGACGTAGCTTTACATCCGGACGTCAATCGCTATATAACACGTGTCTAGTATTAAAATATGACCATTTTTACTTAACAACACTGTAACTTGATGACATGCTTCACGTTAACCGGGCGTCCGTTAAAAGCGGTGGGGAGAAAATATTACGCGCGTCGTTCCAGATTCTTCGCAAGAGAACAGTTTTGGGATTTCTTTTTGCTGAGAAAATTTCCTTAGCTCAGCTCCCGCTCTCTCCCGACGTGCGTCCGACCTTCCCTCAGAGATTTGCTAAATCTTGGGCATTAAAAATTGAGGTTATAGACGGATGAGGTATTTCTTCCTGCATTCTTGAACTTTAATGAATTTAGGATTTTTTTCTGTTGTTCTCATCGTCGAATAGGAGAACATTTGGAACATTTGAGTTCTTTAAAGGAAAGGAGACTATTTTGCTAGTTTTTGGAGATGTTTTGCATGTGTACTTTCTATACTATCATGATGGTATACACCATTATTTTCAAAATTTTCAACTATGGGGCTTGTCATATGTTTAATATATGTCATTATATGATGTTTGGTGTGTTTCATGAAGGATTTGATGAATTCTGGGGTCTGTTTGGATATAATATAATCAGTAGATGACATTATAATTTATTTGTAGGTTACTTGATAGCTATTTGCTTCAATTTTGCATCTGTACTCTCTGTACTCTTAGGAGAGTACAACCCATTTTGTCTTTTTTTTTTCAGATTTTTGATCATGTTTGGATATAATATGTTCAGTATATGGCTTTACAAGCAATTTGAAGGCTGATTGGTTGGTTTTTAGGGCTGTTCTGCATGTGTACGCTCTATACTATCCATTTTCTCATTTTTTTCAACTATTAAACCCTGTTTGGAGTTAATATGTTTACTAGATGCCTTTAGAAGTAGTTTGGAGGCTGATTGGTTGGTTTTCAATATTATTTTGCATATGTACTCTCTGTACTCTCATGAGAGTACACCCTATTTTCTTAATTTATTTAGCTTTTTTATCCTGTTTGGAGATAATATATTTAGTAGATGCCATTACAAGCAGTGTGGAGGATGATTGGTTGGTTTTCGAGACTATTTTGTATGTGTACTCTCTATACTCTCATAAGAGTACACCTCATTTTCTCATTTTTTTCAGCTATTTAATCATGTTTGGAGTTAATATGTTTACTAGATACATTTAGAAGTAGTTTGGAGGCTGATTGGTTGATTTTTATGTCTATTTTGTATCCTGTTTGGAGTTAATATGTTAATATGTCATTTTCTCATTTTTATAGCTTTTTTACCCTGTTTGGACTTATTATATGTAGAATATGCCTTTACAAGCAGTTTGAAGGCGGATTGGTTGATTTTTGAGACTATTTTGCATATGTACTCTCTATACTCTCAGGAGAGTACACCCTATCTTCTCATTTTTTTTTCAAGCTTTTTATCCTGTTTGAAGTTAATATGTTTAGTAGATGCCATTACAAGCAGTTTGGAGGCTGATTGGTTAGTTTTTAGGGTTATTTTTCATATGTAATCTTTGTACTCTCATGAGAGTACATCCCATTTTCTCAAATATTTTTAGCTTTTTTATCCTGTTTGGACTTATTATGTTTAGAAGTTTCCTTTACAAGCAGTTTGGAGGCTGATTGGTTGATTTTTGAGACTATTTTATATGTGTACTCTCTGTACTCTCAAGAGAGTACATCCCATTTTCTCATTTCTTTTTAGGTTTTTTTTTTCTGTTTTGGAGTTAATTTGTTTAGTAGATGTCATTACAAGCAGTTTGAGGGCTGATTGGTTAGTTTTAGAATTATATGTGTACTCTATGTACTCTCTTTAGAGTACAGCCCATTTTCTCAATTTTCTTCAGCTTTTTTACCTTGTTTGGACATAATATATTTACTAGATGCCTTTACAAGTAGTTTGGAGGGTGATTGGTTAGTCTTTGAGGCTATTTTGCATCTGTATTCTCTGTACTCTCATTAGTGTACACCTATTT
>CM038215.1:236350510-236388687 GCA_021442155.1 Cymbidium sinense | reverse complement strand
AGCATTATTTTGAGTAGAAAAGGAGTACTGAAAATAATAAGTTGGGTAAGATTTTTAACTAGAATAAAAGGTATTTGAAGACAAATATCATCTTGACAAATGGCCATAGATGATAGTTTATATTTAATTTACAAAGATTCACCATCGGCAGCTTTAAGCCTTTGGCTAATTTTTTCAAAATATTTTGAAGGAATAAGTCTTTCTTGGATACAATTTAAATCTGCCCCACTATCAACAAAAGCAGTTAAATTGGGTAAAATAAATTATTTATTTATGATTAATTTGATGGAAATATATCATTTTTGTATATTGCCTTTTGAATACTCTGTAAGAAGCCTAGTTCTTGTTTAGAAGAGGCTTCAAGATCTTCTTCCGAATAGGGCATCTTCTGTTTAATTCGAGATCCATACGACATCCATTTAAATGATCATGTTCAACTTTTAACTGAACTTCTTTGCAATTGCTTTAACTCATATTTTAAATCTATTAAAGAAACCGTCAAGAAGATGGATTAGATGGACTAGATCTTCTTATATAATTCTATTATAGTATAGAGGTTTTAAAGAGAACTTACCTTTCTTATCATTAAGAAGACTAATACTTAAGTTGAAGCATCTTCAACTTGAGCTAAGAGTTAGATTAACTGATCTTTTCCTCAACCGTGAGCAAAATGCACTAGTCATATTTATTATGTTTTATAATAATATCTCATTAGGAATTGCAACAATGAGATTGATTATCGGATGATGATTCTGCTTTCTTCTTTGATTCCTTTTCGATTCAGGAAGTAAGGAGAATCTTCATAAGGGTTTGCTTTAACCCTTCATCCATCTGTAATTCATTTAATTTTTTTTCTTGATAGTGCATCGATTAGCATAATGACCCATTCGGCCACACTTATAACATTTGATTTCACTTTTCCCTTTAGGTTTAGACCTAGAGGGTTTAGAATTTTTTTTATTTTTGTTTGGATTTATCACATTTAGGGAAAATTTTTGATTTAGTTTTCCCTTTATTTTTGGTAGTGTAAGAGTACCCTGAGGCTCAGCAATTGGTCAGAACTCACCGAGCCTCTCAAGCTGTTTCTTTCATTTGTTCTTTTGAGGTCGAACAAATGGTTAACCCGGTCTTGATGATGCATAGATAAGGTTTCATGTAAGATTTTCATACGATAGTACAATCATATAAACGAATATTGGATTTAACCTTTTCAACGAAAAGATTAGGAAGTCCTTCAATAAATTATTTCTTCCAATGAAGGCTATTAGCATCATAGAGAGTCATGACTTTAATGAGAAATATATCCTTATATCATCTAAAATAGGTCAAGGATGGACATCTTAATTTCTAGAGTAAGGAACGAGTTTTCTCTCCTTGATCTCCTAGAGACCTAGCAAAATGGTCTATAGAAGCAGACATTATAGACATAGGTTTTTAGGTCTTGAGGTAAATTTTAGTGTTAAGATCAATTTCACTAAGAAGATCCTCGTTGGGGAACGATGAGGAAATTATCCCACCAACCTTTGAGGACTCAAAAATCCAACAACAATAGCGATAATCAATGATTTCTGCTGCGAGGATTGAACAGTCAAACATGAGCATTATGCGGATCATGTGATGGATCTAATGTTCTAAAAGACCATCAATATTTCATTCATAAAGAGAGTCGCCATCATAAGAATTACATGAGAAGTTTGTGTTTTCTTCAAACAGTAAATCTTGAGGCGTAGTAATGCTTGTCCAAATTTTTCTTAGGATAAGTTACCTTTTGTATATTGAGGATGCGGTTTTGCGCTTCTTGAAAAGTTCGACTTTCTCAATATTATCCTCGATTCTTAACCCGTTAGAATCTATTTTGACTGTCTAGGGATAATATCCTCAAAGTACCTATGGATTGATCTTTTAATTTAAGGATCAAATCAATGTCTTCTAAGAGGGTCCAAATTAAGAGTAAGCTTAGGTGGAGGCTGAAACGAAGGTCTCACAAAAGGATTAACACTTGTTGAAGCCTTCTCAGAAATTCTACTAATATCTTGAATAGGAGTTTTTTGTTTAATTACTTGATCGATCTTAGATTCAAGACTAAACAGGTGATTTGAAATGATTTGAGAATCGCTACTATAATTGAATTGCTTAATTATAGTAATAAATTCTTTTAGAATTTGAGGGTCGGAGCTAATTTTTTTGAAGGCTGCTAATTCTAAAGGTTTATCATCAACCATTTTGGCAACTCGTGGAGGATAAGAGGTTTCAATTACTTTCTCATGCTTAGTGAGCCATTTCTTATTAGATAAGATGACAATTTGAGCAGATTGGGTATAGTTTCGGCAAAACAAGGCAACATAGGGAATAATTACTTTGCTTCCCCCATTTCTTTCAGGATTGATGTCCCTCATTTTCGGAGCGGCCTCCATCCATTCATTGAAGACCTCTTTGATTGGGTCTGGTAAAATATTAAGTTCAGCTCTGAATTAATTCCACCATCGAAAGAACCAAGCTGGAGGATCTTTATTAATAATGTCATTGTTCAAGATGAACATTCAGGAGTGTCTTCGCTTATCATTGATAAGGAAGAAAACTTTTATCATAGCTTGCACATAGCACCAATAATTTACCGTAATTTTATGTTGTAAATTAGTGGATAAAAAAATTATTTTTTGATGGAATGGAGTTAACCCCCATTTGCTTTGATGAAATATTTTATGTACAACACATTTGTTGTACAAAATCATGTGGTTTTGTTTGATCACCTAATATTCTATAGTTAAGAGATGGCATCCTCAATCCCTTATGGGTGTTATTGAAATGCTCTATTAATTTACTTTAACACTTTCCCAATTTAAGTATATCATGTGATATAAGGCTTGTTGTTGTTGTATTATATAAATCTTTTGAAGAGCAATTACATCTATGGTTATGATTTTTCCCGGATGAAACTATTGTTTCCACTTTTCTTAAACACTTTGAATCCTCAAATTAAAAGAGTTGTTCAACCAAACAATGAAAACTCTAATTGAAACAAATTTGTTAGCTTCATATTTCTACCAACATTTGATGGAATGAGGTAGTATTTAGACACTAATTAATCAAGACGATCGAGTATTCAAACATCCGATGGCGAAGATGAATCTATGATCTATTACCCTTCATAGGGTTTCTTTTCAAACCTCAAAAGAGCTAGATCTCTTCTCTTAGATGAACCATCTATTGAGGCACTGATTAAATCAAAATCATATTTATCACCCAAGAGAGAGAAAATAGATCTCCCACTCTTGGTATCCAAAAGTCAACAAAAAACCAGGACTTACGACCCAATCCCAGGGAATTATAGCCATACGGCAAGTCGATAAAACCAAAGGAGAGTTGAAACGAATTAAATTATAATAATAGAGCAACCGTGGAGGATAAGAGGTTTCAATTACTTTCTCATGCTGGAGCCATTTCTTATTGGATAAGATGACAATTTGAGCATACTGGGTATAGTTTCAGCAAAACCAGGCAACAAAGGAAATAGTTGTTTTGCTTCGCCCATTTCTTTCTATCATTTTCTCAAAATATAAATTATATATTTCAATTCGTTGTTCTTCCGAAGTGATACTTCTATACCAAGTTCAAAAGTTATCATATTTTGGTTGAAAATATTCTCTCAACACGGCCTCTCTAGCCTTAGATCCTATTTTGTAATTCATTAAGACTAAAGTTCATTTCTGAAGGAGTGGGAGATCTATTTTCTCTCGGGTGATAAATATGATTTGATTTAATCAAGTTTCAAGATGGTTCATCTACCAAAGTAAGAGAACCAGTAGATCTAGCTCTTTCTGAGATTTTTGAGGGAAAAGAAACCCTAAGAAGGGTAATAGATCATCGAGGATTAAATCAAACTTCAACATCGCCATCAAATATTTAAATAGTCTGATCAACGTCTTGATTAATGGAAGGTCTTGGTGTGACCGCGATGGTATTACCCAAGAATCTAGAAATACTACCTCATTCCATTTGATGACTCTTTTAGTAGCAATATAGGAAGCTAACATATTTGTTTCAATTTGTTTGTTCAACTAGTTGAACAGCTCTTTTAACTTGAGGATTCAAAATGTTTAAGACACGAAAGTGAATTCTGAAAATTAGAGCAATAATTTCAGATCCAGGAAGAAAATCATAACCATGAAGCTGTAGATGTAATTTAACTACTTCAAAAAGATTTATATCAGATAATGATAGACTTAAATTAGGGAAAGTATTAAAGTAAACTGGTACATGATAGAGGCTAGTTTCAATAACACCCATAAGGGATTGAGCCCATTTTATTATAATTTTGGCTAATTGATCCATTTAAGTTTTCATCTGACATTATCTTCCTCCCTCCTTCGTTATGATGGCTTCTTCGTCCTCCTCTGAATCAACTTCTAATCTTACGATTAGAAGAAATAATAATTTAATCAAGAACTCGACTAGTTCCTCTAAATGAAGAAGAAATAAATGGTCTTTACCTAAAATTGATAAATCCCTTATTTATCAATTACGTATGCTTGATTTTAAAGGAAAAAAATCAAAATCGTCAACAAACCATCACAATAGATCGATGGATAAAACTATTTATCTATTAACTCATGAAGACTTGCATCGTAAAGACTTCAAATATATGCATATTGGAATGATCCATATAGCATTCAAACTTTTAACCCTAAAAGGATTAAATACTTCTATTCTAGTCAATTTAAGAGATGACAGATTCCTCCATTGGGCTCTGATAGCAAACTTACACCATGATATATAAAAAACATAACTATTATTATATAAACAAAAATGGAATTATTATAACTTACACGATGACATGCTACAATAGGCAGAAGGAAGCACACAAGAGAGCAGAAGAGAAGAAAAGAGAAGAAAGAAAAAATGAGTACACCAACATAATAGACAAAGCCTCATTATATATAAGAGGCAGAAGAAAAATTTACTTAATAACTAAGTAAAGGTACAATAATTAAAGACAGAATAATCTTTATCGTAGTGAATAATGCTGGCACTTTTGAGCTATAAAGTGGCATGGTCGTTGGTGCTGGCAATAATGTTAGTCACTTTTGTGCTGTAAAACAAAGTGACTTCAATAATTCTAGTACGGGTAGTCACTTTAGATTTGTAAAGTAAAGTGACACCAATAATTTAGTGTACTTTTAGATCTATAAAGTGGAGTGAAATAATTGGTATAATGGAATCCACTAATTTTGCTGGATTCAATGTCAATTCACATTTGCCACATCACATATATGTTGGGTGTTTGAACACCTTTATGAGTTGATCCTCGTAAATTTTTCAAAGACTATCCTTATGTTCATTTTTATGAGGATATTGTCTCTTAATGTTGTCAAGAACTTCATCAATAGCAAAAAATCTATATTATTTTGAGGAATTGATGTTTTCAAAATTTAATTTAATAGATATGATCTGCTTGAGTTTGTCCTCAATCCTGATCTGATTCCACCACTTAAGCATAAATTATCTTTAAAGAACCAATTGATTAAAAGGGTCCTTACCAAGTATGACGTTCTAACTCCGTCCAGAGATTTCACGCCACTAAAGAAGTGGGCAAGATTTTTCCCCTGAATCATCTTTCGAGGATTGATGGCCCTCATTTTTGGAGCGGCCTCCATCCATTCATTGAAGACCTCTTTGATTGAGTCTAGTAAAATATTAAGTTCAGCTCTGAAGTAATTCCACCATCTAAAGAACCAAGTCGGAGGATCTTTATTAATAATGTCCTTGTTCATGATGAACATCTAGGAGTGTCTTCGCTTATCATTAATAAGGAAAAAAACTTTCATCATAGCTTGCACATAACACCAATAATTTACTCCAATTTTATGTTGTAAATTAGTGGATAACAAAATTGTTTTTACTTGGAATGGAATTAACCCCCATTCTCTTTGATGAAATATTTCATGTACAACACATTTTATAAAATATGTGGTTCGTTTGATTACGAACATGAGAAATTTCAACACACTTTAATTGTGTTAAAAAATTTTTATAAGTCTCTCTCGAGAGATTGATTTCATATGGGAAAAGATTATTTCTCAAATACCTTTCAAATAATACCCATGGATTATTGATAGATAATCGATTAATTAATTATATTATGTTTAATGTAAGAAATGTTCTGGGCAATGACATCTTTTAGGGATGGAGCTACTGCAGCTTTTGATGGATCACCTTTTTCAACCGTGGTTGAAGAAGAGCCATATAAATAGGTTTTTAAGTCGATCATGCCAACTGTTGAGCTGTCCAAATTTTTTTCATTATTTCTACCTCGACTGCGACCTCCCCGAAAGGAGGGACCACCTCTGTTAAGAGGGGTCATCCTTCCGTGAGGGGTGATCCACCCCTGATTGTCCTGTGAATTCACGTTAGAAAATCGAAGAGAGTTTTCAACCTTTGATGAATTCAATAGTAAAATCAAAAACTAAAAGTTGAGCTTACCAAGATGCAAAAATTTGTTTAGACACCAAATTTTTTACGTCTTGCTCAATGATGTATTTGATGAAGAATAGTCAATATGAGTAGAAAATGTTGATTGAGTAAGTCATCTTAGAATTTAGAAATACATTTTGCAACAAAATATTTCTCGCTTAATAATAGAGTAATTTAGGGTCCATCTTCCCAAGATAAAGAGAACTAATTCTTCTTTAGAATTCTTTGTTGTTTTAATATGCCTCCATATCCAAAATTAGAGGCATCGTTTCAATAATTGAAAGCCGGATCTTAAGTTATGACATGGAAGATTCTTAACTCTTTCTTTAATTTTGAGGACCCTAGTATGAAGGACTAGGTGGTGGATATTTTTAATGTCAAAAGAGAGGCACATCTTGTGCAAGATTTTGATAAAAATCTCACATAATTTAGGGCTCCAAGGAATCATTGTAGTTGAGTTTTATCTAACATAACATCGAGAATTTATTAGAAATTCAATGCTTCTATTAATTGGAATAATAGAGGCATTAGAAATATTATGTCAAAATCAAATTTCAAATAACTTGATTTTGGGAGAGAACCAAACCATTTTTCAAAATGAGCCATTTAAAAGTTTTTAAATGGGAAAAATGTTTGTCAATGGTATTGGAAAAAATAAGGACATCATCAATATAGATAATAATATATTTAAAGTAATCTTTAAATATGTCATTCATGTTATGCTGAAATTCAGACGGAGCATTTTTCAGTCCAAAATGCATTACGCCTGTAATGTCCAAAAGGAAAAAAAAGTCTTAAAATGATCAATTTGATTTTGGATCTATAGATTTTAAATCAAAATTTGAAAATATTTTGTATTTATGAAGCCTATTTAGCAGATCTTTTTTATTCGGAATAAGATATCGAATCCATTTAAGAACTTGATTGAGTGGCTTGTAATTAATTACAAGTAAATGTTTTCCTCTTTCATTTTCTCGCATTCATAACATAGAATGCAGTTTAGGAGAGTAAGATTGTTTATTATTCATTTGACAATCTCAAATTTTACATAAAGAAAAGTGCTCATTCAAGATTTTGATGAATTATAAATTATCTTTTTTTTAAAGTCTTTCTGCATATAATTGAAATTTTTTTTTTTATTTGAGGAGAAAGTTTGTGCTTGATAGTTAAATCGGCAATTTCTTCTTTCAGTTAATTTAAATGCATAAACTTATTATTAAGTCTATTCATTTTGTTAATTATGATTTCTTTTAGATTAGTGATAAATCAAAATGTAATTTCTTTATTCCAGAGAATGCACGGATTAATATCATCTATTCTTGTTATAAGCATTATTTTGAGTAGAAAATGAGTACCCAAAATAATATGTTGGGTAAGATTTTTAACTAGAATAAAAGGCATTTGAAGATAAATATCATCTTGCCACATGACCACAGATGATAGTTTATATTTAATTTACAAAGATTCACCATCGACAGGTTTAAGCCTTTAGCTGGTTTTTTCAAAATATTTTGAAGGAATAAGTCTTTCTTGGATACAATTTAAATCCACTCGTCAACAAGAGTTAAATTGGGTAAAATAAATTATTTATTTATGATTAATTTGATGGAAATATACTATTTTTGGTATATTTCCTTTTGAATACTGTAAGAAGCCTGGTTTTTGTTTAGAAGAGTCTTCAAGATCTTATTCAATAGGCGCCTTCGGTTTAATTGAGATCCATAAGATGTTCATTTAAATGATCATGTTCAACTTTTAACGCTGAACTTCTGCAATTGCTTTAACTCATATTTTAAATCAAAGAAATTGTCAAGAAGATGGATTAGATGGACTAGATTCAGCTTCTTCTTTATAATTCTATTATAGAGTATATAGGAGATTTTAAAGAGAATTTATTAGCCTTATTATCATTAATAAGACTAATAATTTTGCTACGAGTTGAAGCATCTTCAACTTGAGCTAAGAGTTGGATTAATTGATCTTTTTGCTCAATTATGAGCGTAAACAAACCAGTCATATTTATTATGCTTTTATAATAATCTATCTTTCTGAGAATTGCAAATGCATTGATTATCGGGATGATGGGTTTGTTTCTTCTTCATTCCTTTAATCTCGAGGAAGTAAGGAGAATCTTCATAAGAGTTTGCTTTAACCCTTCATCCATCTGTAATTCATTTAATTTTTCTTGATAGTGCATCGATTAGCATAATGACCCATTCAGCCACACTTATAACATTTGATTTCACTTTTCCCTTTAGGTTTAGACCTAGAGGGTTTAGGATTTTTTTATTTTTGTTTGGATTTATCATGTTTAGGGAAAACTTTTGATTTAGTTTTTCCCTTATTTTTGGTAGAGTAAGAGTGTACCTGAGGCTCACAGGAGAATTGGTCACAGAACTCACCGAGTTGCCATCTCTCAAGCAGTCGTTCTTCTTTCATTTGTTCTTTAAGCTTGAGGTCAGAACAAATGGTTAACCCGGTCTTGATGCAGGCATAGATAAGGTTTCCGTATGTAAGATTTTCATGGATAGTACAATCATAAAGCGAATATTAGATTTAACCTTTTCAACGAAAAGATTAGGAAGTCCTTCAATAAATTATTTCTTCCAATGAAGGCTATTAGCATCATAGAGAGTCATGAATTTAATGAGAAATATATCCTTATACCATCTAAAATGGGTCAAGGATGGACATCTTACTGGAGTAAGGAAGTTTTCTCTCCTTGATCTCCCGTGAGGCCAAAGAAATGGTCTATGAAGTAGATTATAGACACAATCATTAGGTTTTTGCTGGTCTTGAGGTAAATTTTTAGTGTTAAGATCAATTTCACTAAGAAGATCCTCACGTTGGGGAACAGTGAGGAAATTATCCCACCAACCTTTGAGAACTCCAGAAAATCCAACAACAATTGTAATATCCAAAAAATCAAACTTACTTTAAGTTAATTCCTATTTGGGGTGTGACAACAATAGCTCGCACAAAATCAAAAGATTTTGGTGACTGAACAATAGTGGCAAACATGAGCATTCTGTGGATCATGTGATAGATCTGATGTTCTGAAAGACCATCAATATTCCATTCGTAAAAAGAATCGCCGTCATAAGAATTACCTGAGAATTTTGTGTTTTCTTCAAACAGTAAATCTTGAGGCGTGGGTCGTTTGTAGTAATGCTTGTCCAAATTTTTCTTTGGATAAGTTATCTTTTGTATATTCAGAGGATGCGGATTTTGCAATTCTTGAAAAAGTTCTTGGACTCAATATTATCCTCAAAGGTTGAACTGCTAGAATCTATTTCGACGGCGTCTTTGGGATAATATCCTCTAAAGTACATATGGATTGATCTTTTAATTTAAGGATCAAATCAATGTCTTAAGAGGGTCCTAAATTAAGAGTAAGCTTAGAGGAGGCTAAAACGAAGGTATCACAAAAGGATTAACACTTGTTGAAGCCTTCTAGAATTCTACTAATATCTTGAATATGAGTTTTTTGTTTAATTCTCGATCGATCTTAGATTCAAGACTAAACAGTGATCCAAATGATTTGGAGAATCATTACTATAATTGAGTTGCTTATGTTAACCATTTTAATTGCAATTTTTAAAATCCAAATCATGAATCAATTCCAAAATAAATGATTGAAATCCATGATTGAATTCAAAACTCAAAATCTTTCCTAAGCCCTTTTGATTCCATCTTATGGACTTAGCTCAAATCAAATCCACACACTGTAGGAGTGAAACCATGTAGAAAGAAGGAAGTCACAGATCATAGGTGATACCGTAAAGAAGTGAAGACGACTGGTAGAACACACCTGCTTGAGGGACGAAAGACGACGGAAACGAAGGCAGCAAGGAGATGATCAAAATTTTCGGGATCAGGTTTGAGGCGAAATCTCGAGGCTAGCAATCTAAAGGCGAACGCTATCAAATGCCCGGTTAGAAAACCCCATTTTCAAACTGGAAGAGCCAAAGCATTGCCACACTAAACGCAATGCACGGACGACAACCCCAAACGGGCCCTTAGTTCTCTCAAGATTTACTAAATTGAAGAAATTATACATTGAAGATTGTAATATGATTAAAGTTCTTCTAAGTACCAATATATTCATTAAGAATAATAATCATATGATTTTAGTCTTTGAAAATCAGCTTTAAAAGAATTTTAAATATCCAAATGAATCTCTTTGGGATCTCCTAAAATAATGCAATCACGTTCAGAATCTTTTTAATTATATTCGAAACAAACATCAGCATTATTTTTTATTTATTTATAAAAATACAGTGCATAGCATAGAGAAGTTTGCATGTGCTTTTATTGAAAGATTTACATGATTTTATTTCATAATAAACATTACAAAATGAATAACCTCCTCACAAAAGTTATTAGAAATTGATAATAGAAAGAATATTTATATCCTCGAAATGTTTATTCTTCATTTACATTTATAACTCCTTAGCTAAACACGCAAATATTTCTTAAGTGAAAGCAATATGAGCAAATGGAGAATATTTGCATGAGAAATAGGGCTGAAATAATTCTTGCATGACCTGAATTTGCTTTGAAAAATCATGCAAAAACAGGCAAAATATTTCTCAAGTGAAAGCAATATAATTGTCATAACCAGCGGTGGTCCACTTGTTATAATTGTTATAACCAGGGTAGAAGAATTATATATATATTGGATCTATATCTCGATGCCTTGCTGCAAATATTGTATCAGATCATAACCAGCGGTGGTCCACTTGTTATAGGCATCCATACAGGTACGGATCATGAAATTAGCAGCTTCACGTTCGTTCATCTCCGGATGGAACCGCTTACGTCTGCTAAAGCAGGGAAGTCCGCTATCCACCATCAGAAGCACAGTCGTCAAAATACCCTGCATATGCCGCCGCCCAGCAAGATAGCCTTTCACGCACAAACTGAAATGCAAACAACAAAGGTAGCAGTGTGGAAAAAAATATATATTTTCATAAAGAATTGCTTATAAATACAAAAAAGTTAGCATATTAAAGTCTATTCCTTAGCACATGGTATTTCTTGAAAACCAAAACATAACTTACCAGGCATTTGCGTTACAAAATATGGATAATTTAGGCCATACCGGACAGTTATTCAAAAAGGGCCCCTATAAACAACAAATAGACAGCAAATAGACAAGTCATCACCTGACAAATTGATTCCAAGTGTCGCTTTTCATGGTTCCTGAAGGATCAAGTAATTGGGTCATCTCATGACTAAGCTTGAAGTCTGCATTTTCAAACCGCATGTTTCCTCCGGGAGATGTTTCAAGTATAAATCCAAAATCTATATGCACAAGCCTTCCCTTGCTGCAAGATGAACTATTAGTCAGCATCTACATCTACCACAAAATTTAAGCACTTCAAAATATTACATACTTGTCAAAAAGCAGATTGCCATTATGACGATCCTTTGGCTGAAGTAGAAGGCTGGCAACTGCAACCAGCACTGCTGATCATAAACATTTCACGAGCAGCTTCAAATGTAGGGGTTCCTACAGGCCCATAATCTTGTTGACCATCAGTCAGAAATGATGGTTGAAACACTAATTACTAAAACGTTTTTGCTCCTTTATATATTAAATTTTAAGGGTGCTCCTTTTACTTAATTTAAACTTTTGAGTGCTCCTTTTAAAATTTTGTCTAAAACCTATGTGTAAGAATACATATAAATTCTTTAAAAAGTTCAAATATAATAATTAATATCATATTTTCATATATGCAGTGCTCATAAATATTGGAAAAAATTTTATAAAATAAAATGCCAAATGTCCTATAAGGTGGCAAAGATTCAAGAGATCTCATAATGGAGCTTAAAATCTTCCATCAATTACTTAAAATAAAACATAATTAAATTTATAGTTGAATCAATTTATGAAATTATATTTTAGAGATATTTATTTACATGTTTTGTAGGTTAATCTCTTCGTAGAAAAAGCATAATAATTTTTCTTATTTTAAAAATAAAGACATGTTAGACTCAGAATTTAATAGTGTTTGTAATAATAATATTATTATTTTTTTAAAAATGGCAATCTTAAAGTTCTAAAAATATTATTAAAGTTTTTTGAAGAAGTGAAGTAACTCCATTTGTTCTTAAATAAGTTTAGAAATGTGAAGAGAAATAAGCTACTTGATGTGTAGTTTAATTTTATGTGATTTTGATTAATTTGGATGATTTCGAATTTATAGATTTTAATTATTTTAAAATTTTAATGTTAGTTTCATCAATTTTCGATGGAAGCTTTCAAAATAAGTTAATTTTGATTGAAATAAAAATGTAATTAATTATTATGTGCAAAAAAAAGCCTGAACTATATATCTATATATATATAATGGCGAAATAAATTACTGATTTTATGCATAATATATTGAATATTTTTTTATTTAAAAAAGTTAATTATATATGACCTTTTCTTTCTTTTATGTGAAAAAAAAAAAATCTTCATGTTTAAAACACTTGAAATATGATAAATTTTGTATTCATCATTCTATGGGATGTTAAATCAATATATATATATATATATATATATATATATATATATATATATATATATATATATATATATATATATATATATATATATATATATATATATATATAAAAGATCTCAACCAAAACTGGAAGAATATATATTGGATACATTGAGAGGTTTATTTTAATAAAAAAGGAAAATTTGCATACATAGCACACAAAATATTTATAATTTATATATTAAATTATTTTCTTTTTTTATTTACATAAATAACAAATTTAAATAAAATATAGCACTAAGTTAAAAATACTCTCACCCATCATAGCACTGCCCCTACAATTCCGATCTTCATCAAGGTGCAAAATGCAATAGCTTTTTTGAATGATCAATTTAATTTGTTTTTAAAGATATTAAATAAATATAAATATAAATTCACACACAACATATGAACTTGAACCCAATATTTTTAAGTTGAAAGTTTAAACTCTCAGCCATTAGATTAAAAGACTGTTCGGGACAGCAATAGTTTTTAGAAGAAGAAGAAGAAGAAGAAATATAATATATAGGCGAGATGAAATTAGAAGAAGAAGTTATTTCATCTAGTGCATTCAAGACTTCATAATGAGAAATTGTACATGAATTTTGATGAGGGTATGCACCTTAATGGAGAATAAATAAGATTCATACGCATTTGTTTTGTAAATAATCATTTAATCAAGAGCTCTGGGTGAGATATGATAATGAAATAACAACAATTAATAGAGTAGATATCTTAGTGTGGAACAACAAAGAATATATAAATAATATGTGAAGGGTCACATATGTCAATGTTCATTGAGAGTGTTGCAAGCAATCTGATAAAGCAAGTACTTGTTATTTATGATTAACATATTGCATAGATTCTTGAAAACAATTAAGTAGTGATAATTTATAATAAATACAAACATTCAACACAACTTGTGCACTAAAATTAGTGAGATTTAAAATAAATATTGTTGAAAAATTTGATTGAGATGCACTTAGAAAGGAGCATGACTTAGAAGAATCAATGTGTAAAGTAAGAAATTTGATTGTGCTGAACATGTAGATAAAAGAGATTGTGGCAATCTTTTGAGATTTCAATTGCACATGTAATGTCAGTAACTGGCAAATAAAAAGGCAAGAATAAGAATAGAAATCACCCCAAATAGAAGGACTGGCCCACAAGCATATACAAGGAGTCTCCGTCAGGCAAATAGTTCGGTGCAAAGACAATGCGAGACTATAGCTAGGATAGCAGCAGATAAGACAGCAAGATTGAGTTAGCGAGAAGTATAAGGGCTGCAACTTTTAACAACAGTATAGCGGGTTAGTAGTGGAAAATTCATCAGCAACACAATAAAAAGACAAGCACAGGTGGCACTTGATTAAGGTAGTTGAAGCACTAAGATTATAATAAGAGCAAATAGTGGCTTTCACATTATGATGCATAAATACATACAGATACGAATAAAGATACAAGATATTTCTATTTTTAAAATATTGAATACGGTATTATAATTGTTGCGTGCTAGAGAACCGGTAGAAAAGCCTTAGCTTCTTAGTCCACACATACGTATTTAAAGAGTGAATAAAATTCGAATTTTTTACGTGGAAAATCTCAAAAGAGGGAAAACCACGCCAGCCCAATAAAAGCTTCCACTATGTATCGCCAGAAAAGATCTTCCCTCCGGATTACGTAATCGATGAGAAGTGGACAACGATTCTAGTAATGAACGCTGACAATAAAGTTGACGCACAATGTTGATGCGAAAGTTGACGGTCGAATCAGCGACACGTTGAACAAGTCAATGTTACGCACGCGACATCGGACACGTCGGCACGGCGCATAAGACGGCAAGCACGACTAAGAACGAAGCGACAACGGGATGACAAGTCACGAAGGGTGACGGACGCATGATAAGCGACAGAAGCATGGATAGCGGTGAGGATCAGCGGCATACCGATGGCGATACGACCGCAACGGTGTTACCAGCAAACAACCAGCAGGCATTCGCCGAAGTGTAGCGTGCGGTCACCGCGACGGTTGCGGCCTGGCGGGGACGGCAAGCCAGCATGACGGTAGATCGCACGGCGGTGGCAGCGTGGTCGACAGAATCAACCGGTAGTCGACGCATAACGGCATCTAGCGGTGGTCACGGCTGGCGCGTGGTTAATGGCGACAGCCGGCGGGTGGTGACCGGCGACGTGATGCAGATGTGGTGGTCGGCAGGCGACCAGCGACTAGTCGACGGTGGCCCGACGCGTAGTCAGCGGATGACCGCGACGATGGTGGTGACCGGAAAGATTGCCCATGATCGGCGGGCACCGACAACGGTAGTTCGCACCAACGGGGTGGTCGATACCATGCGATATGGTTGGCGCGGAGATCTTTGACTATCGAGGTTGTTTGTCGAGTGTGACTTCGGCGACGTTAACATGGAAGGGGTCAAATTGAACCCGAGATTTTGACCGGTTGTTTATCAAAGTGTTTGCCGATGACGTTAACCTATGTGAGTAGGTACAAAGTTTTGACCTATCCGAGGTTATTTATCATAGTGTTTGCATGACGTGAACTATGGAAGAGGTTGAATCAACTGGGATCTTTGACCCATCCGAGGTTGTTTGTTAGAGTGTTACCCGATGACGTTAACCTGTGTGGAAGAGGTTGAATTGAATCCGCTGAGAATTTTTGACCCATCCGAGGTTGTTTGTCAGAGTGTTGCCCGATGACGTTAACCTGTGTGGAAGAGGCCGTGGGAAGTCTACTAAGGACCTTTTGACCTATCATAGGTTGTTTGTCAGAGCCTTTGCTCATTGACGTTAACCCGATGATGTTAACCTGTATGGAAGATGTTGAATTGAATTCGCTGAGGATTTTGACCCATCCGAGATTGTTTGTCAGAGTGTTACCCGATGACGTTAACTTATATGGAAGGGGTCGTAGGAAGTCCACCAAGGACCTTTTGACCTATCGTAGGTTGTTTGTCAGAGTCTTTGCTCGATGATGTTAACCTGTGTGGAAGAGGTCGTAGGAAGTCCACCAAGGACCTTTTGACCCATCCTAGGTTATTTGTCAGAGTCTTTGCTCGATAACATTAACCCGTGTGGAAGAGGTCGTAGGAAGTCCACTAAGGACCTTTTGACCCATCCTAGGTTGTTTGTCAGAGTCTTTGCTCGATGACGTTAACCTGTATGGAAGAGGTCGTAGGAAGTCCACCAAGGACCTTTTGACCTATCCTAGGTTGTTTGTCAGAGTCTTTACTCGATGACGTTAACCTGTATGGAAGAGGTCGATTAAAACATCCATTTGTGGTTATAGCCAAAGTTGCTCCTTAACCTTGGCCTTTTTCTTTAGTATTACTGACTTGCTTCTCGAACTGATAATTAATTAGATATCCAGAATATCGATTTGGATAATCTTTTGAGTTTAAGATTTACCTCCCAGTTTCTGACAAAATTTGAAGGAATGAAGTTTGATGAATCTTCATTCTTCGTGTGCTTCTTAAAAGCTTGAAATGCTACATCTTGATGGTGGTTTTGATCTTGTTGGGGAACTTGGCCACCATACAAGATGATATAATGGGAATCAGTTTCCCACAGACGGCGCCAAACTGTTGCGTGCTAGAAAACTAGTTGCGGTAGAGTAAAAGTTTTCGTTTAACCGTTGTGAAATCCACACAGCAAGTATTTAACAAGAAAACTCCAAAATTTTACGTGAAAAATCTCAAAAGAGGGAAAATCAGGGCCCAAGCAGAGAGAGAGAGCTCTAAAGATCCTCAACAATCATGTCGCCACTGACGGCGGTCCAACCACCGCACGGGCCGCCCCGCTGATCCGCCGCCAAATCTCTCGTTTGCCTCTATCATGATGACTTACTGATTGATTTCTACCTGATTGTTCCTACCGCCAATGATTGTTCTGATTTCCACCCCGATCTCCGGTGATTGTTCCTGCCGCCAGATTGTTCCCTCGTGATTTCGCAATTATTCTCGCATTTCACCGGATTGCTTCGCAGCTTCACCATCATTTGTTACTACTAAGCATAATCGATTGCTGAAATCGTTGAAGATCTTTTCATGAATACACATAGAAGGCTAGGCATGATTTTTCCCTCTTTTCGAGATTTTCACGTAAAAATTTTGGAGTTTTCTTGTTCACTCTTTAAATACTGTTTTGGATTTCAACGAAGTTTGCGAAAACTTTTACTCTACCAGTTTTCTAGACGCAATAATAATAATAATTAAGAATAATATGTATAAATTAAATCAAAAATATTAAAAATAATAAAAAATAAGTCATTTAATTAAACTTTTAAATTATATATATATATATATATATATATATATATATATATATATATATATATATATATATATATATATATATATTATTCTATTTTAATAATTTTAATATTATCGTTAAAGTATCATCAATTTATAACGCTGTTAAGTAAAAATAGTCATATAATATGTATGTACAGAATAATTTTAATGCTCAATGGATCTGTTATGATATATTATACTTTATATTACTTATTATTATTCTTTTGTTATCTTTATACCTACTATATTTTATTATTAGATATATTACACTCATATATATTTACATTTCATCTTATTAATATTATACCATATAATATATATATACAGGCTAATTTAAAAGTAATAGATTTTTTTAAAAAAAATATTATTAATTGATGATATCATACTTGTTTAGTGTGAACTAATGCATATATACTTTTAACTAAAATAAAAAAAATATTTTAAATTTTATTAAATAATATATATATTGTTGCGAAAACCACAAGAATGAAAGTTTACGTAGTCTGAAGTCCAAACACACACAGTAATTAAAGAGAACAAGAGACACTGAATTTTTAACTTGGAAAACCTCAAAAGAGGGAAACCACTGGCCTAGCCCAAGAAAAGCTTCCACTATGTATCGTTTGAGTACAAAGTCTTCCGATAACGATTACTGAGATATGAGGAGGAAAACAGCATGTAACAATGATCAGTTGTAATAATTGTTGGTAGAGAGATGGGGACAATTAGCCAATGGCGTGCATGATATGGTTGATGACCGAGTGCGACCTGCTTGAGGATCTTCAAGCTTCAGCTTCTTCTTCCTTTTGGGCATTTCCTCTTCTTCCTTGCTCTTCCTCTTCTTCCTTGTTCCCTCCTCTTCTTCCCTTGTTGACTCTTCCTCTTCTTCCTTGCTGGACTCTTCCTCTTCTTCCTTCTGACTCTTCTTCCTCTTCTTCCTGTTTGCAAAATTGATCGGCTGCAAGGATCTGGCCTGGTGATGATCGTCGGCGCAGCTCCTCCTCTTCTTCCTCGTCAGCCTCTTCTTCTTCACTTCATTTGTTCTTCACTTGGCCTCCTTTCATGTGAGGAATGAAGGCTATTTATAGATGAGGAGGAGGCATTCTTGTAAATTCATGTAAAAGCGTACCACTCCCCTCGACGGACGGCGGATGATTCCTTCGATCATTTGATATATTTTGAGCATTTGGATGCCCAAATGAAGTCGAATTATGAGATCTTAGGCTCGTTAGATCCGCTGTCGAGACGCCGATTTGACTATAAACACTATATTTGAGAGTTGTTTTGGGATTTAATTGATGTCCCAAAGATTCTAATGATATTTTAAGTGCTTGATCTCGACGGCTTTGACTCAAAATCATATCGCCGACATCAAGATTTGTGCTTTGACTAGTCATATTTTGAGAGCCATATCAGTTGCCCCCCTATTTTGGATGACATTAGCTTAATCATCCAAAAATATACGTGTCAAATGCTCGAAAATAACGAATTCTTCAACGAAACGTACGGGCCCATGAATCATACATTTTGAGAGAATAAATCATCATAAAAATACAATATTATGATTATGTAGATGTGTAGCCGTAGGCATGAGATTTTGAGGTTTTGATCTATTTGGATACCACGTAAGTTTTTCACCATAGGCCATGGGTCAGCGCGGCGACGCCCGCTGTCATGCGCTCGCTGGTCGACCAGGTCGCTGGGTTGGTTCGGGTCGCGGGTCGGTTCTGGTCGCGATGACGGTCGCTGACGGGTCGAAGCTGACACCTCACGAACGGCGTCGGAGGTTCGCGGCTGCCGCCAGCCTGGGGCGGTACGCTGGTCATACAAGGTCTCTGCGTCACAATGGTTATGGGCCCATGCGCGAACAGCGCCATAGCGAACAAGGGCATGCCCACGGGCCCGGCCGAGTTTTGAGCCATTTTTTGAGGGTTTTAGCTGAGCGCTTGTGCCATTTTCTTTTTGAGCCATTTTGAGAAGTTTTACCCCTCTGTATAAATACCCCCCAGAGAGGGGAGAGGCACACATTTCCCTTTCCCTTTCTTCTTGAGTGAGGGTTCTTGAGGCGATCAAGAGATCAAGAGGCGTGGAGGCGATCAAGGCCCACCTGACGCCAGGATTCCGCCACCTACGCCCGCTCGCCCCGACCGTCTCGGAGGCATCAAGGCCCACTGTGGTCCCTCCTGCCCGCCCTGTTTATCGTCCCGATCCCGCTGGGAGGCGATCAAGGCCCACTCAGACGTCGGGTTCCGCTTCTCCGATGCATCGTCCCGCTGGATCGTCGTTAGAAGGCGATCAAGGCCCACGCGGCGGTTCCATTTCCGTCCTGGCTCGTCCCGCCGGATCGTCTGGGTTAGAGGCGATCAAGGCCCATCAGACGCCGTGGTTCCGCCTCGCCGGCATCGTCCCGCCTGATCGCTGGGGAGGGCGATCAAGGCCCATGCACGTATTCGCTTCCGCCCGTCCGGCGAGGCCCCGCCGGATCGCCCGTTAGAAGGCGATCAAGGCCCATGGTACGTGGTTCACCGCCTGCCCGCTTACCCGTCGGACCATCGTTAGGCGATCAAGGCCCACTCACGCCGTGGTCCCGCTTCCGCCGCCCCGGCGATCGGTCCCGCTGATCGCCCGTTAGAGGCGATCAAGGCCCATGATCGGGAGTTTTACCGCCTCGCCCCGCTTACTCGCCCCCGGACCGTCTGTTAGAGGCGGCCCACCTGCACGTCGAGCCCGCTTCCGCCTCGCCCGGCATCGCCCCGCCGGATCGCCCGTGGGAGGCAATCAAGGCCCAGACGCCGGTTCCGCCGCCCGCCATCGCCCCGCTGATCTCCGTTAGAGGCGATCACGCATGGAGTCTCCGCTTCCCGCCCGGCGATTGGCCCCGCCGGATCGTCCGTTAGAGAGGGATCAAGGCCCACGGGATACGCCGGCCCGCACGGCTCACCGTCCGTTAGAGGCGATCAAGCCCACGATACGTGGTTTCGGCTTACCTGCCCCGGCGATCGTCCGGATCGCCGTTGGGAGGCGATCAAGGCCCTACGCCGTGGTTCCGCTTCCGCCCCGGCGATCGCCCCGATCGAAGAAGGCGATCAAGGCCCATGGTACGCGTGGTTCCGCTTACCGCCTGCCCCGGATCCGCCATCCGTTGAGGCGATCAAGGCCCACGCATATCGTGGTTCCGCTTTCCACCGCCCGCATCGTCCCGGATCGTCGTTAGAGGGCATCAAGGCCCACGACGTGGTTTACACTGCCCCGGCTGTTTAGCCGCCTGGACCGTCGGGTTGAGGGTCAAGGCCAGATGTCGGTTCCGCTCGCCCGTCCGCCATCGCCCCATCGGATCGTCGTCAAGACCGCCCGCGTGGTTCCGCTTCCACCTGCCCGGCGATCGCCCCGCCGGAGTTGGGAGGCGATCAAGGCCCACGACGCTTTCCGCTCCTTCCGCTACCGCCCCGCCGGATCGTCCCGTTAGAGGGCGATCGCCAGATACGTGGTTCCGCTTACGCACGACCGTGTTGAGGCGCATCAAGGCCCACGGTATTTCGGTTCCGTTTACCGCCCCGCCGGACCGTCTCCGGTTGAGGCAATCGCGCACGAGATACGCCGTGGTTCCGCCATCGCCTCGCCGGCCCCGTCGGCGGGTTGGGGAGGATCACCGGAGACTCCCGACGGAGATGCTCACGATGGGGACTAACGACATTGGCCGATGGTGACTGCAGGTGCCGGAGATAACCGACGATGGTGACCGGCGGAGCCGGTTATGCGGCAATGCCCGCAGTAGTCGGCGGGCGGCGACCGTGGTTGCGCCGACGGGGGTGGTCGGCGATAGTCGACGCGGGTGGTCGGTGACGGTAGTGACGCCGACGAGATCTTGACCTATCCGGGTTGTTTATCGAGTGTTACGACGTTAACTGAGGGTACAAAGTTTTGACCTATCCAGGTTGTGTCGTGGTGTTACCATGACGCAACTCGTGGAAGAGATCGGAAGTCCACCAAGACGCTTTGACCTTTCTTTGTCGAGTGTTACCCAATGACGCAACTGGTGAGTAGTTTTTTGACCTATCCAGGTTATTTGTCGTGCCGGCGAGACGCAACCCGTGAAGAGATCGCAGAAGTCCACCGCGACATTTTGACCTTTCCGGTTGTTTGTCGAGCTTTTGCTCGACATTAACCCATGGAAGAGATAGTGGAAGTCCACAAGGACGTTTTGACCTTTCCGGTTGTTAGTCGAAGTTTTACCACATGACGCAACCCGCGGTGGAAGAGGCGCAAGTCACCAAGGACCTTTTGACCTTTCCCGGGTTGTTTGTCGAAGTTTTGCTCATGACATTAACCCATATGGAAGAGATCGCAGAAGTCCACCAAGGACGTTTTGACCTATCCGTTGTTAGTCGAAGTTTTACTCGACGTTAACCCGTATGGAAGAGGCGCCACCAAGAACCTTTTGACCTTTTTGTTCGAAGCTTTTGCTCGGCGACATTAACCCGCAAGAGGTCAAGTCCACCAATGACCTTGACCTTTCCCGGTTGTTTGTCGAGCTTTTGCTCGATGACATTAACCCGCATGGAAGAGATCGCAGAAGTCCACCGCGATGACGCGACCGACGCGGCATAATGATGCTGGCCAATGGTGATGACCGCGAAGACGGCCGCATTGGCGATGACCAAGCACGTAGGCGGCAGTGACGCCAGTGGTTGGCGGCAACGGAGTGGTCGGAAGCGCAATCGCAATGGTTGTCGAATGCGATGGTGTGTAGTCGGGATGACCGACAAAGATGGTGACTCGGAGAGCGAATGGGCGGTACAAGGACCGGCGGCAGCCGACGGTGGATCAATGACCGCGTCCGTAGTCCCTTCTTCTGTGGGAAATAGGGATTTCAAACTTCAATGGATGGTTCAACAGCTTGAAATGATGTCGCAACTGTTAGAGATAATAATCCTGAGATTTTGACCCATCCGGTGAGGTTGTTTGTCGAAGTTATCCGGATGACATTAACCTGCTGTGGAGTGTATATAAAGTTTTGACCTTTCCTGTTATGTCCGAATATTATTCGTCGACGCTAACCCGTATGGAAGAGGCCGGGAAGTCCACCAAGGACTTTTGACTTTTCCGGTCAAGCTTTGTCGCTCGACATTAACCCGGAAGAGGCCGGAAGTCCACCAAGGACGCTTTTGACCTTTCCGGTTATTTGTCGAGCTTTGCTCGACATTAACCCGTATAGAGATCGGAAGTCCACAAGACGCTGAATTCACAACACGCGGGAGTCGGGATGACCGGCGATGATGGTGACCGCGAGGTTGCCGAGATGATCGATGGCGGCAGAAATGACGGCGGACCGCTAGTTTGTCAACGTGCTCCTTAAGAATCGGGAGACCGCATTACTGGCATCGATGGCCGACTGGGATGACCAGCGTTAAGATGGTGACCAATAAGGCTGCGACCGACAGCTGGGATGACGAATGATGGTGGTGACCGCTGAGGTTGCCGGAGATGATCGAGCGCGAGCAGAAGGACCGCACGCGGTATCTGCGATAATGGTTGGCAAGCGGTGGTGAAATATACTGGCGACGGCGCAATCGACGCCGTAGTCATGCTGGATGATCGGCTATAATGGTGATGACCCGCAGATTGCCGGTGATGGTCACGTCGTGCTGACGGTACGCGGGTGACCGGGCGAGAGGATTTTGACCCATCCGAGGTTGTTCGTGAGTGTTATCCGGCGATGACATTAACTTGTGAGTGGGTACAAAGTTTTTTTTTTTTTTTTTTTGACCTTTCACGGTTGTTTGTCGAGCTTTTGCTCTGACATTAACCCGTAAGAGAAGGATGGAAGTCCACCAAGGATGTTTTGACCTATCCCGGGTTGTTTATCGGAGTGTTTACCGATGACGTTAACCCGTATGGAAGAGGTCAATATTTGCATGAGCCAGCCGAGTTGACCATTGATCTTTGCCTTTTCGCTGGTGTTGGCTGACTTGCTTATCTTTGAGATTAAGAGTTGCCCCCGCCTTCGACAGATCCAAGGAACAAAGTTTGATAAATTTCATTCTTCGCCATGTTTTAAAGCTTGACCCACCTCATGGTGGATCTGTTGGGAAACTGTTCATACAGATGAAATAATGGAAACGCCTTCCCACAGACGCCAAATGCGTGCCGGAAAACCACGAGAGTAGAAAGTTTACGCTTTAGCCTTGTTGTGAAGTCCAGACACAATTAAAGAAACAAGAGACACCTGCACTTTAACTGAAAACTCAAAAGAGGGAAAAACCACCTAGCCAAGAAAAGCTTCCACCATATGATCGTTTCAGAGTACAAAGTCTTTCCGATAACTGGATTAATTGCATATGAGGGAGGAAAATGATGTAACAATGATCGTTGTAATAATACAGTAGGTGGAGATGCAGGACATGCAATACTTGAAGCGGTCAATGATAATGGTGACCGAGTCGGACCTGCTTGAGGATCTTCAAGCTTCGAGCTTCTTCTTCCTTGTTTGGCTTTTCCTCTTCTTCCTTTCTGCTCTTCCTCTTCTTCCTCTTGGTTCCTCCTTCCTTGTTTGACTCTTCCTCTTCTTCCTTGCTGAACTCTTCCTTCTTCTTGACTCTTCCTCTTCTTCCTTGTTGGGCAAATTGACTAAGGATCATGAATGGTGGTGGCTGGATGACGACGGCTTAGCTTCCTCCTCTTCTTCCTTCAGCCTCCTCTTCTTCACTTCATTTGTTCTTCACTCCCTTTATGTGAGGAATGAAGGTCATTTATAGATGGGAGGCATTCTTGTAGAATTCATGTAAGTTCAGACCACTCCCTCGATCGGACGGCTCGGATGATTCCTTCGATCATTTGATATATTTTGAGCATTTGGATGCCCAAATGAAGTCAATTATGAGATCTTAGGCTCGTTAGATCCTGCCGAGACGCCGATTTGACTATAAACACTCTATATTTGAGAGTTGTTTTGGGATTTAATTGATGTCCCAAAAGATTCCAACGATATTTTAAGTCTGATCTCGACGGCTTTGACTCAAAATCATATCGCCAAATGATTTGGCTATTCATTGAGTATATATCATATATATATATATATATATATATATATATATATATATATATATATATATATATATATATATATATATATATATATATATTATTCTAAAAGATTAATAGAAGCCACACAATAAGTTAAAGATGTTTGTTTAAACTTAACAACGGTTAATTTTAATTTTAATTAATTTTTATTTTTTTAGAAAAATTAAATATTTAGGAGTTAATTATATTTATAAGATATATATAAATATATTTATAACATATATATATATATATATATATATATATATATATATATATATATATATATATATATATATATATATATATGTATAATATATATTAATATAATTAATATATATTTATACTGCTATATTTGTATAGTTTTAGAATTTATTTATAAATATTCTCCACATTTTATTACATATGTAATTAATTTATCTCTAATATATATATATATATATATATATATTTGAATATTACTGCTATATTTATATATAATTTTAAAATTTATTTATTTATTTATAAATATTCTCCATATTTTATTACATGTACGTTGGTTTGACGTGTCCTATGAAACATCTGCCCGTCCATGCCCATTTCCCAAAGGTAAACAATTAAAACCGTCACATCAGCCGTCGAGCCGCTCCTCTGTATTATTTATTATTCGAACTGCCGATTTTACCCTATGATGAGAAGAGATATTTCGCGTGCAAAATTCAGCAAGCAAGGCTTGTGGGATTTACTCCTTCCATATTAGCACGTTTAAGATAACTTCATAAAATAATTTTAGAAGAAATATTTCTATTTCTTTATGATAATTTTTCGGAAATTTTAGGTAACATTTTAAAATTACATGATTGGGTTCAAATATTAGCTCATCAATAGAAAAAGAAAATTTTTATTATTTTATTATTTTGTTTAAATTTGATTTATGCATAAACTAAAATTTTTATTTTATAATAAAAGTTATTTGACTTGGATTGAACACTATTTAAAACTAGCCATAATATTGTGTATAGCAAGAAAATATTGGGTATGTTGAGTATGATAGATTTTGATTGATCAAATTTTATTCAAGCATCAATTTTACCTAATAATTGCCTTCAACCTAAATTTAACAAAATGATGATTTAGCAAACCTTAAGTCAAATTATGATATTATTTATTGAAATAAGACATAAAACATATTAATATTGAAAGATCAAAAGGGACCACCACACATGGATGCTTCAAGTTAATATCATTATCAAAGCTATATATATATATATATATATAAAGAGAGAGAGAGAGAGAGAGAGAGAGAGAGAGAGAGAATGTATGAACTAATTTTTACACAATATTTAAATAGTTAAATAGTTTGATCTACATCGAAATACGCTTGAGGGTTTTGATCACGGGCTAGCTTCACCTTATACCTCCTCCAGGAGATATAAGAGAGCAAAAGTCAATTTCTTCAAAGATTTGGCTAGAGAGAGCCTAAATTTTTCACTTTCAAATATTTTCCTAATTGATTTTCGGTTTCTCATTTTGGTGGTAGAAAATATGATAAAGTTCCTTTTACGTAATTACTGGGAGGATGATTAATTTAATGAGCTTTTAAAAGCTGAGCTTGAGTGATTAAATCTTTCCGATTGAGTTCTGCCTGGCTTCATCGCTCCAATTGGTTCGGTTGGGTGAGTTGAGTCAAGCGGGAGTGAAATCCTTTCCAATTGAGTCAACCCTACCGAAGTTAATAAGGAAACGTCGAGCTTTTAGATCCGCTGGATCTAGCTCTTTTCTACCGCTGGATGGGCTCCCTTGGATTTGGGTCTTTCTTGCGCCGGGCTTTCTACTGGATTAGCCTGTTATCTTCAGCCCAGACTGCTTTCGATCACACGCTTACTCTCTCTTTCTCATCCGAAAGTGGATTACACAAGGAGGTATCCGATCGGCTTCGACTGCCTTCGATCGTGGAGCGCTGATGAACTTAAGTGGACAACAGTGTCGCCCAGTAACCCTAATTCATTTCTTGTTTTCTTTTCGCCTTCTGCCTCGGTTTCGAGGGAAGATCTGAGGAGAAGGAGGAGATCCTACGGCGATGGTCGATCCAAGGAAGATCCACCGAGAAAGGTCTGGAGATAAACCAGATAGGATTGAGGAGATGGGATTTGCGCCGTCTGTTTGGTTTTCCTGGCTTCCACCGTGAAGTGAGCCAGAGGGAGAGAGAGACAGGAGAAGAGGGAGAAGACCGGAGAAATGGAGAACAGAGGAGTCTTGAGATAAATTCTTCAACCCTCTCGGATTTCCGCCTATTTATACTTTTGCTGCTTCTTCTAAGGTTTTTTCTTGGTTGTTGACCAATTTCTCTGCTAAATTCTTGCCTCTGCTTAGTTAGTTATACTTCTGATCTTCATGCTATTAATCTCTTGTTTATATGTCGTACTTCAAGTGCTACTTCTTGATTCTTCTTGTAATAAGCTCGCTTGACTGTCTGTGATATTTTCTTTTATGTAGTCCGGAAATCCTCAGAAAAGCTAATTATTTTATTTATTTACTTATTTTTATTCTCTGCTTATTCCGGATCTTCTTCTACTAATGAAGTCTTTAGCCAATTTGGCCTTTTCCATTCTTTGGTCTCTGATGGTTTGGGGATATGTGTTCATATCATTACTCCTTCAGACCGACCTTGTCCTCAAGGTCAAATTGGTAAATTTCTTTTATTTCTTCTTAAATCCAAGAGTACTGCTTTCGATGCCTTCCCAGTATTAATACTTCTTGATTTGTTGATCTCCTTCGAGTATTATGATCCAATATCTTGATTGGTCTAATAATCATTTGTCCTTCTCTCAATTGATTTGATAAGTGTGCCTGGATGTATAGTTGTATCTTCTTTGTAAGGTTTTACCGATATATGAAAACATTATGTATCCGCGTCGTGGAGGTAGTTCCACTGTAGTTACGCTCCTATTTTCTCGTAGCACTTTAAAAGGTCCATAATACCTTCTTTGTAATTTGGTGTATTGTCGTCACCAAATTTGTCTGTGTTGTATTTTGACCAATACCAAATCATTGACTTGTAATTGAATGTCCGCCTATGCTTATCACCATTTGTTTCATTCTGCTTTTTCATAAATTTGTTTTCGATTTGTATGATTTGGTCTCTTGTTGTAATAATCGAAGTCTACTGACTAGTACTTGTAGTGCCCTCATATGGAATTAATGTAGAGGAATTCTACCATAAACCGCTTGGAAAGGAGTCATTTTGGTTGAAGTATTGATGATGTGTTATGGAAAACTCGCCAAGGAATAAATTGTAACCAAGTCTTAGGTCGCCCATAACAAAACTCCTGGGATATCGCTCTAATATTCTGTTACTACCCCGCTTGTCCATCTGTCTGGATGATGTAACGCTAAGTGTACACCGAGTTTGAATATTTCTTGCCGTAAATTACTCATGAATATAGGGTCTATCGAATTATTCCTTTGGGTATCCCATGCAATTTGACAATGTCTCAAACAAATATAGGGCTATGTAGTCAGAATTGGTAAGGTGAGAATGTGCATACTTTGACAACTGCCTACCACCACTAGATAGCTATGAGACTTTGGACTGTAATAAAATCCATTGATACTTCTTCCCAAATGTTGTGGTATAGGCAGAGGTTGTAGTAACCAGCCCTTTGAGTATCATATTTCATTTGTTGACATATGGGCAAGTGCTATGAAATGTTTTATATCTTTTTCATTTTTTTCCAATAGAATTGTTGAGTAATTCTAGCCCATGTTTTATGAACTCCCATGCCTCCATTGGTGTAGAATGTAATTCTCATAATTAGATTGAGATCCGAATCGCATATGACAATCCCGCTTTATAGTATATTAGTCTGACATTTATGTTTTGGAAATAATTCGTATGTATTTGTTGTCCGCATTTTGTAGTTCAAGATATGTAGTTTCTTCTTTAATTCTGTGACCATTGAATTCTGAGTATATGGAGTTTAATGACATTAAGGAGTCTGTTGATCCTTAATCAAGTTTTGTGTTAAACATTTTTCCTCCATGCCGCTTTGTTTGTAATGCCCGGTTTATATTCAATACTATAATCATACCCCGTAAGTTTGACCAAAAATCTTTCTGCTCGGGGTTTGAATTGTTTGTCATTAATTCTCTTATGCTTTGTTGATAAGTTCGATGGTAAACTTATTTCAAGTAGTCTTTCCCTGCAAGCTTAAAGATATAATTCTCTTGCATATGTTGATGTTTTTTGTAAACGGTGAAAGTTTCTCAAGTAAGCAATTGGATGTTTGTGTGAGAACCGCCCATTGTCGCACTGATGCATCTTTTCAATGATAAATGGTTGAGCAAAGTTTGATATGCTAATACGGTAATGTTGTCATTACTTGCTTTAATTTGTAAAAGTCGTTGTTGATTCTTTCGATAAATGTTGCTAACATAGATGTTGGGGGAAGCAATTCGCATAATTCTTGACAAATTTTCAGTAATAACCGTTAAACCCAAAAAAT
Organism: Cymbidium sinense; assembly: GCA_021442155.1. NCBI lineage: Eukaryota > Viridiplantae > Streptophyta > Magnoliopsida > Asparagales > Orchidaceae > Cymbidium > Cymbidium sinense. The sequence continues at coordinate 236,359,831 of CM038215.1, read as the reverse complement.
CCTCTTAATTCTTTTGATCAATAGTAATGTTTGCCAGACTTGAATTTTGTTGGGATCCACTTGTATGCCTTGGAAAGATGTGACCTAAGTAGTCAATTTTCTCTTGTAAATGAACATTTTGAGGGTTTAATAAACATTGAATGTCGTTTGAGTTGTTTCACACTCTTGGAGATGATATGGATGTAGTTCTAATGTCAGTAGATGAGAATATCAAAAAAATACTAAAACAAACTTTCTTAGGAATGGTTTAAGATCATTAAAGCTTGAAATGTTGAAGGTGCATTTGTGAGTCCAAAGGCATGTAAACTCATAGTGTCCTTCATGAGTTCTAAAGGTCGCTTTTATAAATGTCTTCCTTTGCCATTCTTATCTGATATCGACCTTAGATCCTGAAAATACAGTTCCATATAACTCATCCATGAGTTCTTGAGTTGGAATAGAATCTGTGTAAGTAACTTTATTGAGGGCTCTATAATCTACAGAACCTCCAGTACCATCTTTCTTTTGATTAATAAAGTCGGGAAGAGAAAGGACGATACTTTCTTTGATTATACCACTTTCCAGATTTCTTTAATTAATCTTTTCACTCAAAATGTGGATACCTGTAATTTTCACTCACATGAGTTCCATGTATGATGGATTTGATGGTCTATATTTCGCTTGGGGTAAGCCTTTTGGGTCTTGAAATAACTCTGTAAGTGTGTAATACATGTTGGGCAATGTATTGAATTCTACTAGGATATGTTTCCTCGTTATTTGACTCATTTGAAAGCATGATGATATCTTCTTTCGCAACTTAGTGAACTGATGAAGGGAGATTCGTCCACCGCTGTGCCAGATTTGTAATTGTACTAATCTCATTAATGTAGAATTTCATCTTCTTGTAATCAAATGTACATTCACCCAACCTCTAACCATTGAACCCCAAAACTATATCACCAGATGCAATGTGATAGCACTGTAATAAAAGTATTGCCTAGTTGAATAGGAGATTAGAACATATGCCCCGAGCATTTTAAAGTTTCCCATTGCCTACCAATACTTGAAATCTGATCGGAGTGATTTTAAAATCAATAAATTTTGCTAATTTTGATTGAATGAAATTGTGGGTAGATCCACCGTCAATCAAAACTTGTACCTTTTATTTCCAATTAAACCTTGTAATCTCAAGGTTCTCGTTGACCGACGTAAATGCATTGAGGTCGATTTCGTGGGAATTCTTCAGATTTTGTATTTCCAAACCATTTTCTCACAAATACCGGTCTTGGTCCTCATTGATTCGTTAGAGTAAATTTTGATTTGCAAATATGACCTCTGTGATACTTCTCATCACAATTAACATACCCCTTCTTCCTTCTTTCATCCAGTTGTGTTGGGGTCAATGTATGGGAATGTTTTGTATTGGGTATTCCATTGCTTTGATTAATTCGGCATTTGTGCGAAAGGTGGTTGATAGTTGGTTTTGTTTACTCTGGCTTGGTATGTTATATATCTTGGTATTATATCTTCAAGCTATCCTCCATCAATTTAGCTAACTGAAAGCTTGTTGGAGCTAGGCAATGCTCTAACTTCCCTTTTATGTCTTGCCTTAAACCGATTCAAAGCAACTCTGTAAGAATTGGAATCGATATTTGGTTTGCTAATTCCTCAAATTGCTATAAAATTGTGACTGTTTTTTATTGTAATTTTGCAAGTTCACCCCTTAAATCTCTATACAATGAAGGGCCAAATCTAATAACTTGCTCTTTAAATTGTGTCCAAGAGTGTAATTGGTGATTAAGATGCATCCATTGGTACCAACTTAATGGGTCCGCCCATGTAAACAGATGCTATTAAGAATTTTTGGTCTTGAGAGGCTATAATATTGAAAGAATCTGTTTAAACAACCAACTAGATTCTCTCCATTGAATCTAGGCATGTCTACTTTCACTAGCCTATTGTTGTTTTGAGGTTGTTGTCAGAGGAAAAGAGATTGAGTGAGGTTGGGTACATACCTGTGATTGTTGTTGTTCGCATTATTTTCCATTTTTCTTCAAGAGAGAGTCTTGGATACATCATGAGTATCATAGTGATGGATTGCATTTGTTCATCGCTTTGTTTGTCTGCTACACATTCCTCAATAGTTTTGTGTGTCTTGTGCCTTCAGCCATTGTTTGAGTGTAATTCAAAGAGCACCAATGATAAAGTTTTTCTGTAATGGAGGATGATTAATCAGAATGAGCTTTAAAACGGAGCTTGAGTGATTAAATCTTCTCGATTGAGTTCTGCATCGCTCCAATTGGTCTGTGGGTGTTGAGTCAAGCTGAGTGAAATCCTTTCCAATTGAGTTAACCCTACCGAGTTAATAAGGAAACGCTCGGAGCTTTAGATCTGGATCTAGCCTTTTCTTCTCTACCGCTGGATGGGCTCCCTGATTTGGGTCTTTCGGCTGTGCTGGATTAGTGTTTACTCTGATGTTTGATCACACGGCTTTTCCTTCTTTCTCATGAGTGGATTACACATGGAGATCTGACGGCTTGATCCGTCTTTCGATCGGAGCGGATGAACTTAGTGGACAACTGCCAATCGAGCGCAATGACTAATTACGGGATCAAGTAACCCTAATTCATTTCTTATTTTTCTTTCGCCTTCTGCTCTCCGTGGTTTCGAGGGAAGATGGAGGAGAAGGAGGAGATCCCACTACATGGTCGATCCAAGGAAGATCCACCGTAAAGGGCAGGATGCCAAACCAGCAGATAGATCTGAGGAGATCCGGGATTCGCCGTGTTGGGTTTTCCGGTTTCCACCGTGAGAAGTGAGAGAGGAGAGAGAGAGGGAGAAGGAGGAAGACGAGAATGGAGAAAGAGGAGTCTTGAGATAAATTCTTCAACCCTTCTGTGATTTCCTCGCCTATTTATAGCTTGCTTGCTTCTTCTGTTTGGGTTTTTTTTGTTGTATAATTTTCATACTTTCTGCTCGCTAGTTAGTTATACTTTGATCTTCATGCTATTAATCTGTTTATATGTCATGGCAGCTAGACTTCTTGATTCTTCGTAATAAGCTCTTTAATGTCTTGCCTTTGTGATATTTTCTTTTTATGTAGAAATCCTCAGAAAAGCTAATTATTTTATTTATTTACTTATTGTTTTATTCTCCTTATTGGATCTTCTTCTTGCTAGTTGTTAATGAAGTCTTTAGCCAATTTGGCTTTTTCCGATTCTTTGGTCTCTGTTGATGGTTCGGGGATATGTGTTCATATCAAAATATTTGATCCTACAAACCTAATGTCAAATCATCTATAGCCCAGACAATCACATTACAATAGGAAAACAACAATCAAATAGAACGAATAGAAACAACTGTCATATGGCCGCCAAAGAAATGTGCTTGCTTGAGAAACAACCACCAATTCCTTTGATTCTTCCTAATTGGAGTCTCTTTCACATTATTCGTAACAACTAGAGAAGTCCAGGATAAACAAACTAGACTTGAGTCTGTTCTCAAGCACAAGTCCTAAAAGATCATTTGAGACACAACCGAGAAATCCGGTCATAAACCTAGTCTTGAGATTGCATCTCAAGCAAAAGTCCTAGGAAATTGCCCTAGGCATCATTAGACAAAGTCCAGTAACATCTCTTTTTTTATCCCACATCGCCTGGTGATCTTAGAATGCTTGGGCCACCGCCAGGGATTCTATTCTTGGGATCTTTTCAAGATTTTCTAAGATACTGACTTTATTAAGTGGCCAAAATAGGAAAATCTCAAGGCAAATACTTCGGTGCAAAGACAATGCGAGACTATAGCTAGGATAGTGGGAGATATAAGACAGCAAGAGTGAGTTAGCGAGAAGTATGAGGGCTGCAACTTTAACAACAGTGCGGGTTAGTGGTGGAAAATTCATCAGCAACACACAAAAAAAAAAGACAAGCACAGGTGGCACTTGATTAAGGTAGTTGAAGCGCTAAGATTATAATAAGAGCAAGTAGTGACTTTCACATTATTTTAAAATATTAAATATGATATTATAATAATAATTAAGAATAAAATATATAAATTAAATTAAAAATATTAAAGTTTCCATCTTTCGAGTACATATAAAGTATTGTAAATATAATTTGTTAAATTATTAAATTCTATCATAATTTTAATTTAAAATAATTTTTTTAAAATTAATTATGTGCACTTTAATATATATATATATATATATATATATATATATATATATATATATATATATATATATATATATATATATATGAGGGAAATAAAAATATTCATTTTGGACTGAAGTGTATGGAGATTATTGCTTATATTTAAGTTAGTGTGATGCAAAAAATATACCGTAATATAGTTCGAAAATTATATTCTAATGATATATTGGAGAATATGTAATGAAAAAGTTATATTTTTAATCTCTGAAATTAGTGATCGCTAAAACCTATGATATGACCTTCTTAAAAAAAAAAAAAATTTCTAATACTCATTATAAATTTTTTAATAATTATCTTTTGTAATAATTTTATCAATATTTTTTTATACACCTGCAATCATCCCAAATAGACCCTATAATTGGTGGGTTCGTTAGCTTGATGATTTAAGAAAAAAAAAATCGTTGCTTTGCCCTTGTAATAAAAACCTTCCGTAAAATTGTTGCTTTGAAATCCTCATATATCTCCTCTTTGAATTCTCATCGCAACCAATGTACTGAATTTTCATATCTTTAAGCGGAATATAATCTTCAGGGACGGAGAAACTGTCTTCAAGCGGAATATAATCTTCAGGGACGGGAAAACTGTCTTCAAGAGGAATATAGTCTTCAGGGACTGTGATACTGTCATCGAGTGGAATATAATCTTCAGGGGCGGTGATACAGTCTTCAAGAGGAATATAGTCTTCAGAGGCGGAAACTCCTGAAAATTTCTCTGCGCGTTCTGCTCCTTCTTCGTGGCCGTAGACATTGTGGAACACGACATAGCCGGCCATGGAAGACATCGGTCGAAGTTTGAAGAATTCGTCTACAATTTCTTCTTCTTCTAGGCCATCGTAATCCACGTGATCGTCATCATCGAAGACGTCGTCCTCTTTTCCTCCACCTTCACGAGGAATGTCGTCTTCCACGCCGACGAGAGGCGAGCAAGCTTCTTCTTTGTTGACAGACATTGTAAATTCCCTATCGTTTTCTGTTCCAAGGCGCCTCCTTTATTTGTAGATTGATGGAGATTTGGAAAGAATTTTTAGATCTAAATTAGGGAATATCTGAACTTACTCATGACGGAGTAAAACAGATGCGAGTCCTAATGTTCGGCGAAGTTTGTAAAGCAGGTCCCTTAACACTTGCGGCTAGCAATTTTTGTCGCGGTGAGAATTTAACTTGCAGTGAGAAGAATATTGATAGATTTGAATGTTTAAGTTCCCTTATTTAAAAATAAAAAAAATGTAATTTTATAAAGGATTAAGTGAATATTTAAAATTGTAGTAAAGAAAATGAATTTTTTACGCATAATTTACTTTACAAGAGACATTAATATAAAAGGGCAATTACATACGTAAATATCACTCAAGATATAATTATTTATAAAACTAGCATTTTTTTATTTTCATTTTTTAATTCTCACTTACACATCAAAATTCATAATAAGATTGCAACTCATTTTTCATTTTATCAAATTTTTAATGATTTGATTATGACACATTTAAATAAATAAATTTGATGATTAAAAAATAATATTGTAATTTTTTAAAGAAATATAAGGGATGATTGAGATTTTCTAGAAAAGGCTAGTGTTCAGCTGCTTGTTTTTTTAATTAAGTTGTAATTTTTATTTTTAAAATCTTTAAATATAAATAGAATATTAATATGTTTACTTCAACATCAAAGTTTCTCTCCAAACTTTAATTACTTTCATTTCCTATGATCCTTAATTATAAGCTCACAAGCTAGTGAGCCATCTGACTTGTAAGCTCTATTCAGAGCTTATTATCAAGCCAAGTTCGAGTTGACTTACGAGCTAGCTCAGCTCACTCACCTCCTACTATAGATTAACTTTGACAAATTTAATAAAATTGTACATTTTAAAATGATTAAATTAGAGTCCAAATAAAATTGAACATGCCAAGTCAACTCATCGTGAACAAGCTAAATTAGACCAACAATCATCTCCTTGACCCGTGTTGGGGGGAGATGACAGTGCATGAGTTAATCTTCTTTGATAATTAAGGATGGTGATCTAATTCTTAATAGGAGCTATTATTGATAAGAAACACACCAACAATTTCATTTAATAATAGTGAAGAGCATTTTGACAATCATGATTCTTACATATTTGCTCTCTTTGCTTATAGAAATATTACAAAAGTTTTTTATTCTCTGATACTATTATCTCTAATAATAATAGATACTTTTAGATATGATTATAATAATTTTATTCTCATCAATTGAAATTAAACTGTTATTCAATTAAAATATCATGATAGAATCTAATTCTTTGATCTATTTCAATTTCACAAGATTTTCATTAGTTAAGATTAGGCATAAGGATTACATAGACTAGGTAATTTAATTTGATATATTTGATATCTTATTAATTGTTATCATAAATATAAAACTTTTATTAATTTATTTTTGGTACATAGTATAAATCAATCCTCAGAGATAATATCTTTTCATCTCTTTATTATTTGTGAGATCATATACCATTATATATCGAGTTAGTGCACACAATACTAATTTCTATCCTAATTGGACATTGGTTCCAATAGAATTAATCATCTAAATTAAAACAAATAAAGAATTCATATGTAGGTTAAACTCATTTAAAGCTAGGTTGTTAATTAATCAATTATGATTAAGGGTCTTTCAATTAGGTTTGTACCACAAACTTATATAAATTCGAAATATTTTTGATTGGTTCCATGGAGCTAAAGGATATGGAAATGTATGATTAGCAAGGTTTAGCTTACATTAAGCTAACTTAAAGCAAAAGAGTTAAACTAACTAGTTGACTAAGTAAACTTGACTTAAATAAATTTATGGCTAAGCTTAAAGATTAAATGAAGGCTAAGGAGAATTTATTAAACTTGTAATCCTAAGATAGTTTAAGACTTAGGGTCTAAGTTAAGGCAAATTTAATGCCTAAATCAATTTAGTCTCCATAAGTCTAGGTGAAATAATGATCTACTTAACAAGATGTACTTAATAGTGAAATTATCCAAAATAAATTTTACTTTTTTAAAATTAATGCAAATTTTATATTGATTAGAAAATTAATAAAATTATAGAAAATTTTAGAAATTAGAATAAATTGATAAAATACATATATAAATTTAAAATTAATTATACGGTTAAACATTGAATGCATAAGTTATAGTTATAATCATACCCTAAAACCCATTTTTAAGTAATTAAAAAGAAGCGTTAATAGCTAAAAAATTAAAAACACTAGAAATAGTGATGGTTAAATTAAAAATGGATGTAATAAATAAGAAATATTGTGTTGATGCATCCTTAAAATCTTCATAGTTTTAAATTTTATTTAAATAAATAATAAGTAATATTTATTTAAAATATTTTTAAAAAATTTAACCAATAAATTGTGAAAAATTCCTAATTTCATCAAAAATTTATGTGAACGTTAGATAAGCTGTATAAGTAATAATATATTTAAATCTCTCTAATTTATCTCTTCAAAAAATTAAAATTAGGCACCACACCACAACTAAGATCAAATCTAAGTGATCGCACCAATATATTTAGACATGCTTATTATGCATCCATAAAGAGTTTAATAATTTATTAATTTTTTTATATATTTAACTAAAACAAATTATAAGTTATTTAATTTTATGAAATAAAATATAAATTATTTTCAAAGAATAATTTTTATAGAAAGTTTACATAAAGATTGCTTTTTTTCAAAAAATATCATTAAGTTGAATAAGTGTATTTCTTTGGGCAAAAATCTTCATTTATTTATTTAGAATAAATGAATTATGAGGATTTCATCTCTAAGCACTTATAATTTTAAATCTAGAAACGATAACATAAAATAACTTAACAACTCATTAAAATTAAGCTATTTATTCTTAATCATTAAATGAGTTTGGCTAATATCAAAATTAAAATGATCAAGGAGAGCTCAACACAATGGTTTAAGTGTGATGATCTTGTCTAAAACTTATGCAAGGCCAACACTATAAGGAAAGGCTTGAAGATTGAGTGTTTACTTAATTAGGTAACTTTTACTAACACTTAAACTAAAACCTTCACCACATCTTTAGAAGAAAAAACCTACCTCAAATTTACTTAAAGTGATTAGAGTTGCTTGAAAGATCAAACCTCAAATCAAATTCAAACTTTCTCAGTAGCTATACTTAATTAGAGGTCTTCAACTCTCTATGAAAGATTAAGATGATTGAGGGAGATGAAAGAAAGCAAACGGGAGTGAATGCAATAGAATTATACACTCCTTTTCTTAATCAACTTAAATAAAGGCATGAAATCATGGTTAGCTATTATCTGAATAAGTGTTAATAGCAGGGGAAGGTAATGGACTATGATCATTTTGATCAATAAGGAATATGTAGCAATAATATCTTTGCATTTGAGTTAGCTAATTACACTTAATTAATAATTATTTTTAATTTAAGCTAAGCTAACCTATGTTTAACAAGATGGGTTGGGCTTAGATTTTCTGATTAGATAATATTAAAGTCTTAGAAACAAAATTGGGTTGACTAGGTTAGTCTAATTGCATTTGATTAAGTTGTAAGTTTGTTTGGTCTTATGTGATTAAATTGGCTTATTTGGGTACAATGCCAGTTTAGAAGCCATAAGCCAATCAAATTCACTTAGGTCTTGTTGAAATAGGTACAATTAATTGCTAAGATTAGACAAGATTAATTTTAGTAATTTATCAATTTAATCTATATTAAGTCAAGTCAACTAGGTTCAACAATTTTTTGATTAGGCAAACCTGAATCATTTTGTGCTCAAGTGGCTAATCCAAGTGTTACTTAACTTTAATTGGTATATATTGAACTCATATAAATCAAATTGAAGGCTTAGCATATGTCACTTCGATCAAACTAATCAATTTTATTTTAATGGTTCAAATGGATTATGTTGAGTTTAATTGATCCAATTGGTTCAAATGGGTTAACCAACTTATCAATAAGGTTTAAATTAGTAGGTTTAATCATTTTTTAAACCAAGTTAATAATTGGGTTTAAACATGTCAATTTAGGTTAATGGGTTAGGTTTGAATTTTTACTTGAATTTAACTTATATATATATATATATATATATATATATATATATATATATATATATATATATATATATAT